>JAODLH010000416.1:1524-11778 GCA_027575645.1 Cossypha caffra
TTGTTCCGTCGGATCCACTGCCCCTCCCCCACTGCCCATGGGTGAAGCCGGGACCCTCATGGCCGTAGCAGCCATTATTGCAAACACATTGCAAACACATTACAAACCCATGCAGCAGCATCGACCCCTATAGGGGTCTAGCCTCTCTAGTCCTTCCTGCGCACGCACTGCTTCTGCAGCCTCAGCCGCTCCTGGGTCCAAACGCCCCGCTGCCGCCTCCACCAGCTGACACAAGCAGCACAGCCCTGCTACCCCACCTCCTTCAGCAGCCAGCTACATTTTCACCTTCTACACCTCTGCAACTGACAACCAATGCTTTATATCCTCATACCTCCCTGCCACAGCAACCCGGTATACAAAATGTGCAAAATGGAGAGGGAGTTTGTAGTACCACACCCATGTTAATAAATACAGGACAGACAGAGGACTATTTTATGCATGCAAATCCTAACTCTTTGCCCCCTATACAAAAGAAATCCCCACTTCAAAATGAGACACTATATCCTGAAAACTCCCCAGAATTAAACTCCCAGAAATATTATGATGACTGTCAGCTAACAGATTGGCATGAAATAAGATGCCAAATTTGCAAAGATGAAAGCCTTGATATATTAGCTATGCCAGTGATATTTAGTCAACAGCCCAGTGGTCCTAGGACATGGACCCCCATTCCATCTCATGAAATTAAAGAGTTAAGAAAAGTAATAAAGGACAGTGGCATCTGTTCACCATATTTTAAGCAGCTGTTGAAAAGTACCCTGGAAGGACATACACTCACACCCAATGACTGTCAAAATCTTGCTAGTATAACTCTTACAGATTCACAGTATATGTTATGGGAACTCAAATGGAAAAGGATGCTCACAGAAATGTTAGCTACTTACAGACAAAGTACTGACACAGATCTCCGTACCCTTACCATATCCAAACTAACGGGTAAGCACCCTGATGATAAAAACAAGAATCAATTGAATTTACCCAGAATAGCATTAGATGATATAAGAAAATGGCCCGTAGAGCTTTTTTTGCAAATTCAGCCTGCAGGGAACTTTGAAAAAGCTTATAATCTGATTAGTCAAGAACTGTCTGAACCATTTACTACGTTTGTGGACCAAGTGATCCAAGCAGCAGAAAGGCAATATAGCGATGATATAGCCCACCCGATAATGATACGGGACATTATTGAAAATAATGCCAATGCAAAATGTAAAAGGGTTATCAAAGCCCTGGGAAAAGAAAAGCCCTCGGTGGCTGAAATGATAGATGCCTGCAACAAAATTGGTAGTCCACAGCAGGTGGTCATTATCCAGGCAACTGAAATTGGAAAAACTCTAGGAGAAAAAATTGAAAGGGCTCTTACAGCTCAGACAACACAAGCAGCTGCACTAGCAACCCAGGCAGAAGCACGAGACCAGAAGCTGACTGAGATCCTAGCTGCTCTGCACCTGAACTCTCAACAACAAGGTAACACCATGTGTGTGATGCCTGCTGCTGTAACCTCAGGACCTTGTTTTTTCTGAAAAAAACCTGGTCATATTGTGAGAAGCTGCCCAGAAGTCAGAAGGATGGCACAAGCATCAGATTGCTGCTTCACCTGCAAGAAGTGACATCATTTCTCATGGCAGTGTCAAATCAGACCTGATATGAGCAGAAAGCACGGTCCAAAAAACTCCAAGATGAGCACGCAACGTCATTGAGCAATGAAGCAAGTTATGGCACCACAGGCCCCCAAGGGAGAATTTGTAAATATTCCAGCTCAGAAGCCCTTTGCTCCATCACCAGCAGAATCCCAAGTAATGCCTCAGGTTTATTATCCCCAGGGTTCTGGTGCACTTTGGCAACCTCTAAACCAACAACTTTTTTAAAGGACAATGGTTATGACTATATTCCAACAGGGATTACTGGGACTTCTCAATATGGACAAGACTTTTTAGTTATTGGTAAAGAGAGGAATGGCATTCTGGGTCTGTTTGTTTTGCCTTGTGTCATCTCTGTTAACTGCATTGAAGAATTGCTAGTGCTAGCCAATGCCTGCTATCCCCCATTGATTATATCACCTAGAACCCCTACAGCTATTGCTATAGCACTGTTTATGGGGACTGCGGATCATATGCTACCTTGCGGTTCCTCATTTGCTCATGAAAATCCTGGAGTTCTATGGGGTCAACACATAAGTACACAACGACCAATGGTAACTTGTGAATTGTCAATTGGTGGGGTTCGAGTTAAGATCAAGAGGATGATTGATATGGAAGGAGATGTCACTGTGATCTCTTATTATTATTGGCCAGCAGAATGGAAATTAATAACTTCCCCAGGTGCTCTCACAGGCATCGGAGGTGCCACTCCGTGCTTGCAGAGCGAATCTATAATCAGTATTGCAGGACCACAAGGGAAAAAGGCATTGATGGGTCCGTATGTAGTGCAGAGACAGATCACAGTGTGGGGAAGGGATTTGCTTTCTCAATGGGGCACCAGAATTGAACTGGATTTTCCGTAGGGGTCACTGAAACACTCAGCAGTTTAAAACTGACCTGGAAAACTGATACCCCTGTCTGGATCGCCCAGCGGCCTTTAACAGAAAATAAGCTGAGTGTTCTTAGAAACCTAGTGGCTGAACAACTGCAAAAAGGTCACATCACCCCCACTAACAGTCCCTGGAACTCACCTGTATTTGGAATACCTAAGAAAACTTCTGATACCTGGCGACTGTTACATGATCTCAGAAAGATCAATGCGGTGATTGAATGGATGGGCCCTCTACAACCTGGCCTGCCCAGCCTCTCCATGATCCCAAGAAATTGGCCACTCGTAATTATCAATTTAAAAGACTGTTTCTTTACATTCCACTGCACCCAGACGATGCACCTTGTTTTGTTTTTTCCATTCCAAGTACAAACTTGCAGGAGCCATTTCAAAAGTATCATTGGCTCCTTTTGCCACAGGGCATGAAAAACTCACCAACTATCTGCCAATATTTTGCAGCCTGTGCCTTATCTTGAGTCTGTGAGCAATTCCCACAATCAGTTATTCTCCACTGCATGGATTATTTACTCATTGGAGTGCCAACACAAAAACAAATGGAAAAGACTCGTGACGGTGTTGTTGCTGAAATTGCAAAAGCTGGACTAGTCATCTCTGAATCAAAATACAAGAGACTGCTCCCTGGAAATATTTGGGTTGGAAACTAACAGAACAATCTATTGTGCCTCAGAAAGTACTAGTGTGAACAGATGCTTGCACTTTACAGGACTTGCAACAGCTTTTAGGTGAAATTAATTGGATTAAGCCTGTGTTGGGAATCACTGCTGATGAACTTGCTCCACTTTTTAATTTGTTGAGAGGGGACAATGACATTAGATCCTCTAGGTCTCTCACTCCTGAGGCTTGTAAGACTTTAGAAAAAATTACTGATGCTCTGTAGACCAGGCAGGCACATCGCTGTATCCCGGATAAACCCTTTTTCCTTGCAGTTTTAGGAAAAGAGCTGAGACTGTGTGGTCTCATTTTTCAATGGGATCCCTCTCAAAAAGATCCATTATTAATAATTGAATGGGTTTTCATTTCTTACAGGTTGCCAAAGACAATCTTCATACCTTTACAAATGACGTCTCAAATCATCACCAAAGGCAGAGCAAGGCTTCTTTCGATAGCAGGTTGTGAATTTGCAATTATCTATTTGCCCATGAAGAAACTTATTTTGAGGGGGCAATGCAAAAGTCAGAGGACTTGCTGTATGCCTTGCTCGATTTTCCAGGCATTTGTTCCATTCATTATCCTGCACACAAAATGATCAAAGATAGATTATGCTACAAAGAAAAACCTCTGATCAGTGAAGAACCTTTAGAAGCAATTACTATCTTCACTGATGGGTCAGGGCAAATGCACAATTCAGTAGTTACATGGCAGAATAAAGAAACAAAAGTCTGGGAACAAGATGTTCAAAAAGTTGAAGGTTCTCCTCAGATTGTAGAATTGGCAGTGGTTGTGAGGGCTTTTCAGCTCCTTCCAGAACCTTTCAACCTGATCACTGATTCGGCATATGTTGCTAATGTTATTAAGAGAATTGAGGGGTCAGTTTTAAAGGATGTGAACAATGACAGGTTGTGTCTTTGGCTCACCTGTCTCTACCAAATTCTATCTCACCGAACTAATCCTTATTTTGTTTCTCGCATTAGAGCAAATTTGGGCCTCCCAGGATTTACGGCAGAAGGAAATGCTTGAGCCGATGCATTAGCATCAGCCGCATCTGATGAAGAAAGTGCAGCAGACATTGAAAATTCTACCTCAGTGCTTGCTGCAACTAATCTGCCTAAGACTATTGAACAAGCCAAATTGAGCCATGCATTTTTTTCACCAAAACGCACAGGCAATCAAATTTTCACATTACTTTGGAGCAAGCACAAAATATTGTAGGAGCTTGCCCAGACTGTCAGCTTGTTCAGCCTCTTCCTGCTACAGGAGCCACCAACCCAAGAAGGTTGGAGAGTTTACAGAAATGGCAAACAGATGTTACTAAGTATCCCTCTTTTGGGAAGCTTAAAAACATCCATGTCTCTGTTGATACATTCTCAAATGCAATTTTGCTTCTGTACATACAAGAGAAACAGCTAAGCATGTTTGCCAGCATTTTTAACAAGCCTTTTCTTATTTAGGTATCCCCCAAGAAATTAAAACTAATAATGGTCCTTCATCTACTTCACAAGAATTAACTGCATTTTTAAATGACTGGGGTATTCACCATACATTTGGCATTTCCCACTCTCCCACAAGTCAAGGAATAATAGAAAAAACACATCAAACTCTAAAACGCATTTTGGATCAACAGAAAGGGGGAGTAGCTCAGGCTACACCTCAAAAGAGGTTGAATAAGGGTTTGTATGTTTACAATTTTCTGAACAGCTCTGCAGAAGAGCCTGATCCCCCCATTTATAGACACTTCTTGAACAACAAAAAAGCAAAGCTAAAAGAGCACCCCCCAGTTCTGGTTAAAAATTTAGAAACAGGACAAATAGAAAGCCCATACAATCTACGGATGGCTGTACAGGAGAGATGGTTCTTTTCCTTAGGACGGAAAGCACTGAGCCGCACTGTTTGAAGGGAGGTGAGATCCAGCCCTCAGGAAGACAAGGGCAGCCAAAGATGTTGGAAACGGCAGTTTTTTTCCAGGAGCAATCCCTGGATACTGGGAATTTTGGAGGGGAAATCCCATTTTGGATTTCCATCCGAGGGGCTATGGATGCTTGACTGAGACAGTTCTTTTCCATTTGAAGAAAACGCACAGCTCCAGTGTTTAAGGGGCACATGAGAAGAGACCTTTGACATGCCATGGGCAGTTGCACCAGTCAGGCCAAGCCAACCAGACCTGTCACCTTTTCTGTTGTTTTCATTGGGCCCCGCAGTGTCACAGTGGCGCTTTGTTTCCATGGGGCTCTGCAGTGTCACAATTGTAGTGTCATATGGGATCCTTGGTTCCATGAGGCCCAGGTGTGTCACACTGGCCCCTTGTTTCCATGGGGCTCCATGGAACAAGGGTCCCTTGCTGCCATGAGGCCTTACAGTGTCTCAATGGTCGCTTGGTACAATGAGGCCTATAGTGTCAGAATAGTCTCCATAATTCCACAAGGCCTCGCAATGTCACAACAGACCACTGGTTTCACTGAGCTGCATATTGTCACCATGCTCCCCTTGGCTCCATAAGGCTCTGAAGTGCCACAATGGCCCTTTGGTTTCACAAGACCTCAAAGTGTAAAAATGACCTTCAGGATTCCATGAGGCTCTGTTGTGTCACAATGCACCTTTGGTTCCATGGTGCCCCATTGTATCACAATGGTATCCTTAGTTCCACAGTGTCAGAAGGGACCCTTCATCCCATGCAGATCCACAGTGTTCACTGTAGTGCCCTTGATTCCATGAGGCCCTGCCATGCTGTAATGGCCCCTTGTGTCCCAGTGGGTCACAAAGTGTCAGAATAGTCTCCATTGTTTCATGAAGCCCAGCAGTGCCACTGTGCCCCCCTTGGCTCCACAGGGCCCCACAGTGTAACAATGGACTCTCGCTTCCGTGGGGTTCCTCAGTCACAATGGTCTCCTTGTTTCTGCAGGGTCATAATGGACCCTTAGTTCCATAAGGTTTCTAAATGTCACCGGTCTCCTTGGTTCCATGTGGCCCTGCTGTGTCACAATGGTCTCCTTGACTCCCTAATTCCCCTCAGTGTCACAATGAAGCCTTGTTTCTGTGAGCTCTGAACTGTCACAATTGTCTCCTTTCCATGGAGACAATTGGTTCCATGAGGATGCAAAAGCTTTGCACAGACATTGAGCAACAACTACTTGACACACCTGGGAAAAACTGTCTGCATTCAAGAGAGAGGTTAAAGGTGACAATGGCACCAGCAACTTCCATCTACAACAGAGATCCAGGGAAAGAATGGAGACAGAGGATTCAGTGGAAGACTCAGAGAATTCTGCTTACAGAGATCATTTCTGGTCACACTGTGCCTTATAGGAAGGCGACATCATTCCAGGCAGCCTGTACTGAGCATGTGGCTCCTGAGTGGGGTTTGTTGTTCAGGAAACCTGCTCAGGCTTCTCCATTCTTTCCTCACAAACAGGAAAACTTCTCCTGGGCCTGTGTGCAGGCAGAGCCCTGAGGAGAGCAGGTGGGACATGGTGCAGTGGGCTGGGACAGCCAGCTGCAGAGCTCAGGGGACAAGGTTCTCATGCAGGGCACAGGGATGTCAGTCCCAGGTGGGCAATGTCAGACATGGTGAGGCTGAGGGTGAGGAGCAAGTTATCCAAACAGGGTCTGTTGAGGAATGGTTAGAAAGCAATGGACATAGCTCTGGATACAGCTCGGTTGAGGCCTTGTTGCAGGAGAGCAGCTCCTGTTAAGTAGATAGTTTTGCTAAGCAGAGAGTTTTGCAAAGCCATATAGTCAGCATGATTTGCAGAAGCAAGGATATAGCTGATAGGCAGTGCGTACGACTATTGTTTAATCAAGGCCTTATGACTTGGTAGGTGGCACGTAGCAAGCGAAGCATAACCTCGAAATAGATATTATATAGCAATAGGATTGGGAAAAAGGGAAGTAGGAGCCAAGACTAGCTGCTGAATAGCACGTATACCTTTTGGCTAAGATTTTAGATGGAGTGGTTGTCTCACACTTGCAAGAACCAATTATATGAGAGGCGTATATAGCAAAAACCAATAAGACTGTACTAAAATTGCTGATTTATGCTATATCAGGCTATAAATGTAACTGATGCTCTCAATAAAGTTGGATTATGCTTTATCAATCATATTGATTGCTAGCATATTTCCCTCGCCGACGAGACTCCTCCACAAGTGGCTCTGACCCCTCACAAGGAACCGTCACAAGTGGCGCCCGGACCCAGGGACTCTCTAGGACCTTGCGGCTCGTCCTTTCGTCCCTCTCCCACCGTTGGAGGGAAGCGAGTGGGGAAGCACTTTTGCTTGGAGGGCCAAAGCTTTCGGATTCCGTGCCTGGGCTCTTCCTCATTGCGGAGGCTCGCCGTCCCGATTATGCTTCCGTAAAAAGCGTTTTACGCCGCTGTGGTAAGGCTGCAATGCGTGCACGCAAATAGCTCTGATTCCTGGGCTGCCCTTTCGTAGTTTGTTAAAAAGGGGGGAACTATGGAAAAGCAAGCAGGGCAAGCGGCTTATGATCTGTTTAAATGCTTATTAGAAAAGCGGAGGGTGGAGACTGATTATAAGAAGGATTTACCAAAGTTGTTAGATTATGTCAAGGAGAAACAATTTTTTACTATTCCTGAGGAGGTTTTTATGGTTGAGGAGTGAAGGGATTTAGGAGATTGTTTATTAAGAGAGGTTTGTCGAAAGGATAAAACAGCCAAAAAGCTATCTCAGTCTTGGATGGCTATAATTACCTGTTTAGAAGCATATAAAGCAGAGAAGTATTGAGATACACCTGTATTGAGTATTCTGCTTCAATACATTTAGAGGTTAAACCGCCTGCTGCAGCTGGAGGGGAACAAGGGCAGCTCAGGCTGCAAAGGTCCCTGTCCTGCAAGTCCCTTGCACAACACTGTGGGGTTGAAAGTCGTGCTGAGCACGCTGAAGGGGACATGGAGCCTGGGTTTTAGAAGAGCAAGCTTCAGTATGCTCTGAGCCCAGCCTTGAGGAATTCCCTGGCAAGCATCCATATAGGACAAAGGAGCTTGCAATGCTGGAAGTCTCCACAAAGAGCTTCCTGAAAGCATGGCAATGCTCCGTCCCCACACAGGGACAGGAAGAGGGCAGAACCGGAGGCCATCATGGCCTAACAGTGAGCTCTGGGTGTGATTAAAAGCAAATGAAGCAGCAGCAGCAGCAGCAGCAGTGGCGGATTGGCTGAGACTCAGAGGCGCCACCGTGCCAGTGGACGGAGCGCTGCCAGGCAATGCCTGCACGCTGGGTGAGGTTCTGCGGGTTCCCCACAAGCGAGGAATGGCAGCCCCTGCCTCAGACCCAGTCAGAAACCCAAGCAAGTGAGAGCAGAGGCAGGGGACTGTCACAACAGCCAGAGCTGCACTCACTTTGCCACTACGGCCCCGTGCCTCGAGTGGGTCACACTCTGGGGACAGGAGGCCGTAGATGTGGCTCGAGCCATTGCTCCACGGCCTTTTGGCTCTCAGATTGCATTTGAGGGAGACAAGGAGGAGGGAAAGGTCTTTTGCATAGGATAAAAAGGATTTCTTACTCTGGGGAATCCGTGGGGCAAAAGACAAAAATGGTGAAGGTGCAACAATGTAAATATGGGAGAGCTTCAAGGGGAAGGTACAAATTGAAGAAATTCTGAGGAGGGATAAAGGGTAGGGTTCACAAAGGCATTGTCCAATGAGGGAGGTGGGGGGGGAAACTGGGTCGCATGGACTAATGAGACGTCCAGTTTTAGGGGATTTCCAAAGAGGAATTCCAAGCAGGGGGTTGGCACAAAGCAGCATTGACAGGTAATTCAGGACAGATTGACAAGGAGAATGGGAGGGTATAATTTTGGACTAAACCATTAACTGGGGCCATAATAGAACACACCATTAACAAAAAGCACACTGCAACATGTGTCTGTGCAAGCTGAGGATCTGCATGCACGGGTGGGAGGGAAGAACCTTTTTTGGAGAGGTTTCCACCTCACTGTCTCCAAAATCTTGGTCTTTACCCCAGTTCATCAGCATTTGGCTGCAGAAGGCACCCTTGGGCAATAGGAAATAAAAATCCTGGAATCACTGAAGTCAGATGTAGTGGTTTTGTTTATTTATTTGATTGTTTTTTTGTTGTGAGATAGGATTACAAGAAAGGCAAAAAACAGGTTTTATTTTAAATGATATAAAGAGAAATTTTATTACTAGAAACTATACCAAAAGAAAAAAAAAACAAATTTAGTATAAAGCTTTAGACTACTTGTTTTCTTCCACACACTTTTTTTTTTTTTTAATACTGAAAACGTACAAAAAAAAACTCGGTTAGTTTACCATCTTTAAAATAGTTTTTTTATTAATTTACTTGAAAGAGGAGACTGTTTTTCAGTCTATGGATATTTCTTCACAAGAAACAGCTTTCTTGTGGTTTTGATGCTACAGTGATTGTCAGCCCAGGAGAATGGAAATCTGACTATTATGTAAAAACTTAACTTATGAGGCACACTTTAAAGATTATAACAGTTTAAACAAGAATTTACTTTAATTTTGATAACAGAGGTTTTCTTCCTTTTCTTTTTTTGGGGAGGAACACCAGGGGTTATTTTATTATTTAAACTTAGGGGATTATAGTAATTTTAACATTTGTTTACTCTAATTTTAATGCTTTTGATTATATTTACAGCGAGAACAATAATACTCACTTCATAATATTTTTTATGTTATAGGGAAACAGGAGTTTTTTCTCCACAGTTTAAAAAAAAAAATGAAAATTTTAGTTCATGACTTTTCTTCTTTCTTTATATGGGATTTGACTTTTTCCTTGATTTCGGTAGTTTTATATTGTTTCTGTGTGTATTACTGTCTTGATTTTGATTTCTTTGATTTTTTTTTTTTATTTAGAAGAGAGAATAAAGTATTTTTAAAGTTTTATTCTAGGCATTGAAAGAGTTAATACCTTACCGATGTAGCAGAGGGTTTTGTGATTTTTTCCAGGTGGGATGGTCAGAGTTATTTGCAATAAAGAGTCTTTCAAGGCCACGCTGGGGGCTGGGTGAGGACTGTAGGGTTTAGTCAGAGAAGCGGTGATGAGTTTCTGG
>JAODLH010000424.1:0-22570 GCA_027575645.1 Cossypha caffra
TTGAAGGCACAGAAGAGCAGCTCTCACCCTGTAGGCCTCATGTTAATGTAGCACAAGCAGCGAGCTCCAAAGGTTTTCCTGAACTGATTGCAGGTAAGGTAAAATCACAATTGCTCAAACCCTCACAAAACCACCCTTCAAAGCAGTGTGAACAAAGAGGTTTTCCAAGATGACACACAGGGCAATTTAACTGGATATCCTTGTGCTGAATGGGGAATTATTTCAAAATATGACAGGATTTTCAGAGAGAAGCTGAGTGCCATATGCAGCTCAGGCTGGAGCAGTCTCAGCTCAGGTAGCACCCTCAGGGTGCACAGCTGAAAACACCTCCAAACAGAAAATCACTATTTGTCAACATGGAGCTGGAAAACATCTGGCCACATGTGTTCATAAGCTGCTGAATTCTGTGCTCCCATCCATTTTCAGACAAGTTTAAAAGAATCTCATCTAGACTAGGCTTATATAAATATATATATAAATCTTATATATATATATATATATGTAAAATGACAGTTTTAATTCAAAATTCAGCAGGGTTTGGATTATACAGAATGATGTGATATGCAAGAGAAAAACCACACAAATAGCTTAGCAATTGCTGGAAATGAGCAAAAAAAGCTATCCTAGGCAGTCCAATGCCCACACTGATTTCACCTATCACATACAAGGGTATAATTTTGAAACAATTTTCTTGTTTAAAAAAAAAAAAGAATTTGTTCTGATAGGTGTATTACTAGAGCTATGATTACATCCCCCCCCCAAAGATAACTTTACTCTTTGTCCAAAATGCAAGAGCAGTAAAGTTTTCAATTTTTCACCTTCTTTTCCCCCAACAGGTATTTTAATGACGCATCAAAAAGGAAAAAATCTCAAAGCACAAACACTCACCAGCCTACAGCACTGCTCCATTTCTAGCATGGGATGGATTTGTCAGTGCTGCATGACCCAGCTGACTTCAAACATGTGCCTAACAGCCCTCACACCTTAAGTAATAATTAGGTTTAAATAAGGAGCAGTAGGACTAAAGACTTATTTTTTCTGCAGAATATCCAACTGGGGAAAATAATAAAAAAACCCAAAAGAGTTCTCCTACTTCCTGTGCCTTTGAAGGTACATGCCTCATGCCATGACGTGCAGAGTGGTGCCAGGAGCACTGCAAAGCTTTGCAGAGACCACCAGGTGGTCCTATTGCTCTGCTTTAAATTTAACACACATCACCACTTCTTTTGCAGAAACTGTATTTGCAATTAAAAGTACCAGGGAGGTGTTGAACGCTATTAAATGTATAAATTGTCACATCAGAAATGTTCATATGCTTTAATGCAATAATTTGCCACATTATTAAACATTACTTGCCTAATAAGGTTGCTAATTTTTTAAACCACCTTTATTCTTCCACTGTTTTCTGAAGTCCTGTTGGTGTTTGGTGCCACGGAAGTGACGGCTCGTACCTAGCAAGAATTATAGAACTGCTTCAGTGGGTTTGAAACTAAGCATTTGTAATTAGGAATTATTTTTAAAAAATCATCAAGTAAAATGCTGCTTCATTTGAGAATCTGCAGTAATATTCTGGCAAATAAAGTACTTTGTGTGTCAAATTCACAGACCACCAGTGGAGAACATGGAACATGAAAACAGAAAAAAAAAGAGCAGAAGCTAATAAATTAAACCATTTTCAAGTTTCATTTTCTTGATTATTACTCCAGAAAAGCAAAGGGGAGAGGAAAACAAAACAAAAAAATCAAGCACAGCCACTTGGACAAACAAAAACAAACAAACAAAAACAAACAAAAGGGAAAATAATGGATTTTTAAAGAATACAAAAGTTTGGATGGTGAGAATGTAAATAATTGTAAAATTGTAAATAATTTTAAAAACCCAGATCCAGTTGCAGTCACTGTGCTTGGGACTTGCATGTTCAACCCAAACCTGTGCCAGGAGTCTCAAGCTCAGTATCCAGAAACCCAACCTCCATCCACACCAGTGTTACTGCAAAAGCTGCATTTGCCGTCCAGGAGAAAAAACCTCCAAACACCCCAAAGTCTCATGCTTTTTTCTTTTTTTTTTCTTTTCTTTTTTTTTTTTTTTTTTTTTGAAAACACTATAGAACCAAGATAGGGGTGAGAAGAGCAGAACTACGTGTTATATTTTCCTATCTCAGATTTATCTTGGCATAACAGAGTAACCTCACAGAGAGTTGGTATGACCTAGGAAAAATAAATTTCTAGCCCAGTTATTAATAAATTAAATGCTATAGAGCAAATTGCTGTCATAGAGACACTATTAAAATGAGCTGCACCACGAATATTTAATTAAATAACAAAGATCTAGATAAGCACTTGTTTTCCAGTGGGCAATCAATCAATCAGTCAATCATCTGGGAGGTGTAAGTATACATAGGGATTTTTCCAATAAGTCCTTTCTGTAAATAGTCTGTAAAAAATGTAATCATAAATTACATTTTATGATGTAATTTATACATAATAAGATATTATGTATAAATTATTAATATGAATATAAATACATTTATGAATATACATATATACTCATATCTGAAGGGGTTTTTTAGTTTTTATTTGGTTAGAGGCAGGGTTTTTTTAGTTTTGGTCGGGGTTCTTTTGGGGCATTCATTTCGGAGGATTTTTTGTAGGGACGGGATTTGCCTCTTTTTGAGTTGCCTGTCCGTCCCCAAAGCGCCGCAGCCCGGGCTGAGTTCGGCGGCAGTGCTACTACCTTGTGGGCACAGCGCGGTACTGCAGCCATTCCTCGAGGCAGTGCTGCTGCTGGGTGATGGCGTGGGGGGGGCGCTCCGTGGCTACCGAGCGTGGGAAGGGAGCGAGGGACGGAGGCGAGCGGGGCGGTGTCTGTACATAGAGGGCAGGGGTGAAGGACAGTTCGTGTGCAAAGGGACGTGATGGCTGAGAAGGATGAGCGCCGGGAGTGGCGGCGAAATGCCGCGCTGAGAGCGCGGGATCGGTCGGCGTCAGCTGGTGTCGGGGTCGCGTTCAGGCACCTGACTAGACAGATGCCATTGTGGGGGGGCGCCGTGCAGGGTGCCACAATAAAGACGCCGGCCGACCGGAAGTGGCTTCGGCCACAACAAAGATGGCGGTGAGGAGGGGCAGAAGTCACATGATGCCACTCCCATGATGGCAGCCCGGTCACTGTTCGCCAGACCTTTCAAAGATGGCGGCTAAAAGGGCGGGAAATGAAGGACCCCGGTCCGTTTTGTGGGCTGCCTGCCTGCCTGCGACCCCGATGCCGACACCCCCCGCCCCCACCCGGCGGGATTTTCTGCGGCATTTCCAGGCGTGTGGACACAGGCTGTAGGCTCAGCGGTACCGCGGGCACGCTGGAGTCCGGCGGGCGCCGACAGACAGCGGCCTAATTTAAGGGTCCTTAATTTCCCGCCCTTTTCCCGCCATCTTTGGAAGGTCAGTCGAACAGTGGCTGAGCCGCTCTAGTCTAGTAACCTTTGCTCTACCAGTATATGGGAAATTGCACAAACTTCTGGAGTGACAAGTTGTAGTATTTTGGTTTTGACTACAGTTTGTGTATTTTAAGAGCAGGAAAAAATGCTGTGCTTTTGGTATGTATTTTGAATTTTAGAAGTCTCTTAGTCCCTCTGTACCATTTGTGGTGTTTGGAATCAGTGGATTGCTGGCAGGTGGGTTTAAGCCATTTAAAGTATTTTCCTGTTGTTGACAGCCACTAAATTCAACTTCTGAAGTGGGAAATGGGAAATGAAATTTTTGTTTGATTCAACAGGTAACAGAATAGAAAATGTAAAGCATATCCTGCAAGTTTGGGAATGGTTTCCCAGAAGAATTTCTTTTCAAAAGGAGGAACAGGGAGAGCATTTATATAAGAAAGGAATTGTTAGCTTAGAATTAAGCAGGCTTAGTGTAGAAGTAAAAGAATATGTGGTTTCCTTATGTTTTTTCTTGGTATGCTGTCTCGTTAATTATCTGGTAATTATTGTGCTTAATCAGTTTAATCATATTACACACACTATTCTGCTCTCTTTTTATGTCTAATACAGAACAGTTCTCCATTCAGCTGAAAAAGAAAAAATCCCAGAGCTTCTTCAAATAATATTATAATTTCTTAAAGAATCAATGAATTCTGGTTTTCACATTTAATATTATGCTATAAAATAGGACAAGAAAATGATGATATGCAAAACATTGCTTAGTAATTGTTTCCCCTCTGTCTGGCAGGCAAACCGGTTAGAAGGAAATACTGGAGTATGAGGATGCCTGTCTGGAAAATGAAGCCTGTGTTGAGAAGCAGAAGGGCAGAATCCTGTCCCAGGGATGAGAAACATTTGAAGACTCATGCATAATGCTGTTTGTAGCATGCTCAACAGTTTTTGTGTGGAATCAAATGGAAAAGATTGAGTAACTTGATCAAAGCTTGTGAGAAAAGAGCTGACAAATCTGTGCATTAATGACTTAACAAAAGCATACTTCAAACATTTGTACTTCTCTACAGTTTCTTGAAGTGAGGTATTAATTTATTTCACAAAATGTAATTGCTAGCTTCAGATGAAGCTATAATGTTGAAGCTATAATGTTGTAATTGAAGTGATGTGTACAATTTAAAATTTAGATGCCTTATATATTCTGTCGAGCTGGGATTGTGAAAAGGAACAGTGCCTTGTATATGCTGATTTTCTCTACAAGTTTTTTGCCTCAAAATTACAGTATATGCCTCATGCTGTGAAGAGATCAAAGATTTGTAGGGATTGTTGGCCTTACTGTGTCTAGCATAAAAAAGCTGAGCAGGAGATAATACTGTATTGGAAAAACTGGCAGGACTTGAAGAGGTACATGTAAAGGAGACAATGAGTAACCTTTCAGAGAAAAGTTATTAAGTTCTGCATGTACATCTGGAATGAGAAAGAATCGAACATTAATTATATATTGTGTGATATATGTAGAGATGTATCATCCAATATAGTTCACATAATAAATTGGAAATTCTTCTTACAAAGAGAATAGTGATTGACTAACAGCTAATGGAGTTTTGTTGGAGTAGATGCATCACAAAGGTTACAAGTTTTTTTGATGGCCAAACAATTTTATTTAAAAAAAAAGTCCCCAATTTTAACATCTGTGTTATGAATACTGCTTTTTTCTAGGAAGTTTGCCCAGGTGTTTTTGAAGAATTTGTGTATTGTTTAGATTTTGGCCCTTTAATGTACTGATAAAAAAAGGTTTTGTTTTCTTACATACGTGCATTTCCTTAACCTCCAGCAGTAAAGCTGGATCACAGACACTCAATAGAATGTGCTGCAAGCTTTTATCTTCTGATCATTTATTGTTTCATGAGGATTAGAACTGAGTTTGGGATAAAATTCTTCCTGACTAATATTAATGTCTTCTCTTGTATTAACATTTGTAACCGTAGTAACTATTACACCTCTTCAAAGGTATAATTGGGTCAGCAGGGATATGGTTAAGACTGAGTTTTGTTACTGTAGACTCGAGGTTTTTATTACAGGAAATAAAGTCTAATAAGAAATAGAACAATATAAAGCTGTATTCCCAAAGCAGAGACAAGACTCTGGGATAGAAGGATCATAAAGATACCACTGTGTAGTGAGAGTGCATTTTCCCTCTTCCTTTAACTCAAAAATATCTGAAAAATTGGAAACAAATATAATTTGTATTTTGAACATGCTTATGTTGACCTGGAACGAATGAATTCTGTGCCTGAGGTGACTTTGTGAGTTTGGTAGATTGATGACCAGAAAGCTCTGTCCTGAGAGTCCTGAGAGAAGTTAATCTCCCCAGCAGCCCTGGCATGACTCATGCTACCTGGAGCTATTTTTATGAGCCTAGGCCAGCATGGAAGCTGTTTTTTTCATCTCTGAGATACAAAAAATAAAATACAGACAGAAACATTGACTTTCCTTTTTTGCTTCTTAAGATTTTCGTTCAACTTAACTCATTATTTAGCATTTTACTTTAGATATCCTTGCTACACTTACTGTATAAAATAATAGTATTTGGGGGGAGGAAAATATTTTTCGAGTTTGGAAATAAGGAAATTATTTGCAGCTTTATTAGGAATATTTTCAGTTGAAGTAATGCCATCAATACATTGCATTTTAAAAGGTCCTAAAGTTAAAAAACAACTGTGTGTCATTCATAACTGTCTGTTACAGAAAATCAGAAGAGGCAGCATGTTTGGTCAAAAAATAGCTTTTCAGAGTGTGTATCTTCTCTTAAAGCTTTGACTTTGCAGAATTGGAAATTCTTCCTGTAGAGCCACTTCTTCTTCCCCTGGGTTTAATGAAGACAAAGCAATGCCCTAATAAATTCTTTACTCCCTGTGGGACCATTACCTATTGCTTTCCTTTTTTCTGTAAAAAGAACAAAGGGTGCTGAATTGATTCACATGGCTTAAGTATACACATTAGGTCATAGTCTCCATCCTTAAGTATCACTTTTTGCTCTTTCCCCATGCTTTATTTATGTGTAGAAATTTGATTGTATTGTTTCATCTGCCCTGTTCATCTGTTTCTGTGTTAGAACAATGTCTTCAGTGTTTTAGCACTTGGTTGTGAAACTGCCTTTCTTTCCTAATCTGCTTTAAAGCTGATTCGAAGTCTTTATTTCAGCATTTGAGAGAATTCTGCTGCTTTCTGGATTTATGTTTCAGCTGAAAATCTAAAGTTATTTAAAATATGTATTAAAAAAAAAACCCAACAAAACAAAAAAAACTACCTGGCTGCATTAAATACATCTGTGGTGCTCACAGATTGTCCAGAAAGGAAGTCAGAACTGATTCCAGCTTTTTCACTTGCTGTGTTTCATCTCTAATATTGCTGTTCTTTTCCCTTAGGTATGCTGGGTTGGCTTTTTCCTGACTTGGGTGCTGAACAGAGGTGGAGCTTCAACATTCATTAATGCCACCTACTTTTTGATGTCACTTGCCTGTCATTAGGCAATATTTACCCTTTGACTCTTGGTTAGGTTTGCTTAAGCCCCAGCTTCTATTGCTCCTGCAGTTCATTGCATATTTTGTTTTGTCTCACAGCCTGTCACTCCACATCCCTCCTGGTGACTGACTCAGCACGGAGAGGCAGCAGGAGTGCAGCTGAATCTGCAGTGTCCCTGCTGGCAAATACATCCTCTGCCTGCTTTTATCTTCAGTGATACACACCCCCACACCTTGGTGAAAAACAGCTCAGGTACAAAGGCAGAGCCCGAGCTCCTTTTTCTGGAAAGCAAACACTGCCCAATATTCATGTCAAGCTCATCTCAGTGATCTTTATTATCCCATTTGATGTTCTATCAGAATTGTTTTTTCCTTTGTTGGAGCACTTGGTTATTGCTTGAAGTGAAGGCTGTGGAGTCATATTTAGCCTTCATCCTTTCAAATCTGAGTGAAGTACAAATAATTCTTTGCTTGGTTGACTGATGCCCTTGCAGCTATTGCAGTATAGAAAAGAGAAGGCAAACTTTTCACACTTCTACCTGTAAGCAGCTAGTTCTGACATTCAGTTTTTAGTTTGCTTGGGGCAAATAACCATGGTGTAGTTATTTGCAAGAGATCTAACTCTTTTCATGCAGTGAGTTACCAGCAGCTCACTGGAAAGGTTGTCTTTTGTTGTATCACTTGCTACAGGAGATGTAAAATTTCCTAGAGATGGTTTTGGGAGATGCCATCCTTTCATTAGATTTAAATCTGTGGGAATGGTGGGCACTGCTACAGGCCAACTGTGTGTAACTCTGGGGTGATCTTGTGGTGGCCCTCTTGCTTTGCACCAAGACAAACAGGTCACAGTAGCTGCAGATGTTTGTGAGAGAAAAAGAATGTGGTTGAAGAGTAGCAGAGGAGATTTGGGAATCAAGCTGTTTCCAACTCCTGCATACCTGTGTTTTGCATTATGTCAGGCTCCTTTTTTCTCTTGATATTGAGCAGTGACAGTCCTTTCTGTACTTGGTACACCCTGAGTAGTCTCTTGGTTTAGGAAACCAGGTGGTATTGGGGTGAGTAAACTAGAAGACAAAGATGTTGCAGCAATTTTGATAGATTTAGGAAGCACAATATGGCTCTGCCTGGTCCTGTTTGGCAGGGTGGGTTCCTACAGTGTCCAAACACTCTTGAAAGTGTATAGCTTATGGTTTTTCATCTTGGGAAGGAGTGTGTGAAACAATGCTTAGGCATGGAATAGCAACCTTGTCATGCTAATAACAGGAAGGCTGAATAGCCTGGCCCACTGCAAGTAACTTTTTCAGCAACTTCAGTCACTGGGGCTGAAAATTCCTCTACTGCTCTCTGTCTGCTAGGAAGCAGTACTGCCAACATGATGTTGAAGTGCTCTGGGAAAAGCTGGTGAGTGTGCAGGTTTTTTTAAACTCAAGGGGATTTTGCATTTGTAGGAGCTCATGTCTTGTCACAGACTCACTCACCTAATTTCCTACCTCCCTGCACCTTTTTCACTACTATCCTGTCCATAGTGATGTAGGGCCTGATTGAATTCTCATTCCTGCATACCAATGTGTGAAGGAAAAGAAAGGGACTGCAGTTTTTATTTCTAGCTCAGCTAAGGAACCTTTGTGCACAAAATGAAGCTGCTCCATATATTATACCCAGGTTGAAAGAAACTGCTCTTTCTTTTCACCATTTTGTGTCTCATGACTGGCCAGGTTTGTAAGTGCTGGTGTCAATATTCAGTGAGAGCTAGCTCTGAATGCTGCAGCAGTGATGTTACACTCAGCTCTCTCTCCCAGCTTTCTGCTGCAGCTCCAGAGTTGTGGCATCTGCTTCAAACCATTTTAAAAAGCCTTTCACACACAGCATTGTTTGTTCAGATGCCTGGTCCCGTGATTTCAAGGCTATGGTGTGACAGTTCAGCAGCCTGTCATTTCATTGTGTTTATTTCCTTTTTATCCTTTTAGATTGGCTACCTCTTGGTTCCACAGCAGATGTCAATGATGGGGAATAATGACAGTGGATAGGAGTGCTTGACCTACAGATACACCCAGCAGTTAATGCTATGTATTTTGTATTGGCTGGTTTATCATTTCCTGAAAATGCACCAGTTATTTTTCTGAGTGGTCACTTTTCCAGGCCTGTCACTATTATAAGTGTGCCTTGAGACAGGCAAGCAGGGGGCTCCAGGTGCCTGTGTGGAGTTAGTCCCTCAGCATGTGCACACTTTTCACTTGTGCTGATCAACCAGCAGCCATGGCCTCTGGGTGGGGTCAGAGTGGGGGAATCATCCCTTCTCCCTGCTCATCACCTGGACATAACCTGCCACATTCAACCTGGTAGCTACTAAAAACTGCCAGGCCACACCCCTCTGCCCTCTGTCCCCCCCCCAAAGCCCCTAAACAAACAAACAAAAACGAAAAACCCCACAAAAAAAAAAAAACAACCAAACCAAAACCAAACAGCCAAAAAAAATCCCCCGAACAAAACCAAAAGCACCCAAACACAGGTAAGAATTTAGTTTGGAAATAAATGAAGCAAAAACAAAGACCTGTGCAACAGCTGGTGATCTCTGCTGAAGAATGTATCAGAGAAAAGTAAAAGCATCAGCAGGAGGGCTCCTGCAGTTGTGGTTTTAACAAATTGCTAAGGGTCTCATTTGGCTATTATTGCTAATCCTAGTGGTCCACCAGGAAGGAAGGAAAATAATTACTAATGACAGATTTTAGTTAAAGTTAATTTATTGATGGTGAGACTAATTGTGTGTTCCAGGTGTTCATTAGTTTAGCAAGACGAGATTTAACTATCAAATGTTCCTATTACAGTCTGGTTAATTAAACATGATTAAGCTATTGAGTTTACAAACATGCAACTAATTATATGCAATTACACATAGTGGCTTTATGGTATGCAGCATGCAAGATAGATGTGGTATTTAAAATGTTTTATAAGATTTTCTAAGTCTGCTCTTAGTAAGAAACTACCTTATTCTTTGTCCAAGTTTGGGACAAATTTGGGGAAAAAGACCTCCAAAGGAGTCCCCCCGGAGAGTATACCCCCGCCCCCTCCCACAATTCCTTCCTTCACCTGACTCGGAAAGAATTCTTCTCAGGAGAAGGTGGAAAAAACTTATTTATTAACAAACACAAGAGAAAACACTTCCCAGCACAGACCCAGATGACAAAAAATTTTCACCAAGAGAGAGAGAGACGAACTCGGACGATCTTTCGCTGGGAAGGGCGGCAGAGCTTCTTTTGGCAGACTTCCAGAGGCAGTCTCTGAGGTTCAGATCCGTCTCCGCTGGAGCCAGTGCAGATCTTTGGGATGAGGAGAAGAGGAGAGAGAGAAAGAGGGGCAGCCGGGGTAGCCAGCAGGGTAGCAAGCCGGGGACAGCAAGAAAGCCAAGCCGGGGCAGCAAGAAAGCCAAGCCGAGTGGCTCGGGGGAGGGGCCGCCTGGCGGCCGGCAGCTCCATGGGGGGGGCAGTGAGAGGAGCTGGTCATAACATCAACCCAGGACATTCTTACATATGTGCTGCGTTTCTAAGCGAATGGTCTAAGTCTTGTGTGGATTGGCAACAGCTGGTGGTCGTTTGGTGCTTAAATTCCTCTGGGTTTTGGCGCCGTGCGGTCAGTGTCTATGGGGAGCTGCACGTGGTTGTAGGAGCGGTTCCTCAGGAGATCCGTGAGAGAAGGGGTGTGTCCGGGAGCCTCGGCAGTCTCTGGGCACCATTTGCCAGCCTGGCTTGTAGCGTTTGCCACGCTTCCCTCACGGGGCGAGCGGGCTGTGCAGTGGGAACTGATGACTTTCAGCCACAGCCAGGGGCAGAGGATGGGCAGAGACCTTCTCCCCTCGAAGCCAGTGCCCTAAAGGAAAGTAGAATCGCTGAACTAAGTAAGGGAGGTGTGGGAGTTACCACAAGTCACTCCTCTTTCCCATCTGTGTCTAAAAGGGCGAGAGGCAGCTGCCCTGGCCTGGGCCCTCAGCGTGCCCGGGGGGCGCACGACATGGCGGCTGGGCCCACAGGGTGGCAGCCTGCTGCCCAGAAGAGGATTCACATGTGTCAAGGCTACACGGATGAAAAAAATGAAGTGTCTTAATTTCTTCGTTCCCTCAGCAGTCAGTTTCATGGCCATCCAGTTGAAAATACTGCAGTATTATCAGGCAACAACTAGAAATGCATCGTAATACTGGGTAAGAAATTATGTCCTTTCCTCCTTAGTCATCAGTGAGCATTAATTTAATCATTATTAATGAAATAAAATGAACATATATATGTGTAATTTTTAATGGAGCTTTTAAATTTTCTGGTTTATTTTATACCAATAAAGATGTTTTTTCTTGTTGTTTTTATGTGCTGAGGTGTACATCTTAAAGGGAGATCAGCTCCTTCTCCAATGGAAGTTTATGCAGATGTCTAGTGCCAGAAAACACTACAAAATAGCAGTATTAAAAATGTAATAGATTTATAGATATCATGGGTTTTTGTACGCTAGGAGTGCACTGTGTGAAGTGAACTGTTTTTAATTTTCTTGTCCTGCACTGAGGTGGAATTTTGCATGAGGTTTTCCTGTCCTAATAAGGACAATCTGACCTGTCAAATAAAGTCGTGAGGAGCAGTGTGGCTGTGCCGGTGAGTGCCAGCCTGACAAGTTATCTTGTTTGGGGAGAAAAGGCCTTTCATCCCATTTGTGGATTATCTGGAGGTGGCCCTTGGGTGGAGCAAACTTTGCTCTTGCCCCTGGCCATGCTGGGCTCCTGTTCTTTGTTCCTAGTCATCAGTAGAGGAATAGTTTCTGTTCTGAGCTTCTGGAAGTGGCATAAGAAAGTTGGATTTTTTACTTTGTCTTCTGTAAGTAATAAGCTACAATGAAATAAGAGAGAATGGAAATAAAGTTTTATCATGTGCCTTTCAGGCAGTTTTTATACTTGTCTCTAACATGTTTAAAAAAGCAAAATAATATTGACTAAGTATCTGGTTTTTACTTAAGGGCTCTTGAAAGTTAGTCAATCAACTTGTGCCCTAAACAATGTTGCATTTTTGGTTCAGAGGGTCTTGGGAAAAATTCACCTGGCTTTTAACAAACCGGCAGGGCTAGAAGCCAACTGTAGTGAGCTTGTTTGCCTGTGCCTTGATGGGATTACGATGGGGTGGTGTACTATGACTGAGATGGCGTTTTCTCTGTATTTAATTGACTATTGCAGGTTGTGAACAGCCCATTAGCTAATGTATTTATGTGTCTTCAGGCTATCGCTTGAGTGGTTCGTGGTCTCTTCCTCTTGCATTTATTACAGAAAAGCTGAAGGTAATCTGAGTTTGGGGAAAGCAGAGCTCAAAGGCAGGTGGGTTTTCTTGTTGTGCTTATTATTAATATGGAACTACAACTTGAAGGCTTTGTGCAAAAGCATTAAAATGCATGCACTTTTAATGGAACTGCAAGAGAAACAACTGCTAATCCCTATTACCCAAGTACTCTATCCCTGAAACTTTATTCTTGACAAATGAACAGGGATGTAAAGGACCCTTTGGCCTCCAGACCTCTTCCAGTGTTGTAGCCCATGTCTAGACACATCAAAGCAGGACTAGGCAGAGAGAAGGGTGACCTCTGGCTTTGGGACAGCTGAGGGGAGATTTGGCTGGCTTTGATAAAAGAGCTTGGTGATTTCTGCTTTTCTGTCAGTAATGTGCATGAGGGCTTCTCCCCAGCCTGAGTGTGACCCTTTATATTACCCCACTGAGATGTAAAGATGGCTGTTTGCATTCAGGTAATTTATTAGTTGTAGATGCTAACAACATTACGATTTTCACGTATGTTAATATACATGCATCGGTGTGTGTAGCAGGATTAGATAGTTTTTGTTTGGAGGCATTTTCTCTGCTAAAAACCCCACAGAAAAACACTCACCCCAGACAGCCACAATTTTTCTCCATGAGTTTTTAAAATCCATCGAAGGAGCCTGTTTATCTAGTCTGGAATAAGTTGCTTCAGATGGAAGGGGTCTTCCTGTCTGGCCTCTGTATTCCCCCTGAGCTGCTGGTCCCATCTTGTTGGGATGGCAGCCCAGCTGTGCTGGCAGTAGTGCCTCCAGAGGGGATGTGGCTGCCACCTTCAGGCTGCAGTTATTTGGGAATTATAATTAGCGAATCTTACAAAGTGTGGATTTAGACTGCTATGCACTATACCCTAATTGCATTAAATGCAGTGAAAAATTGTGAAAGGATTATGTGATGGAATGGAGAGAAAAATAAAGTTTCAATACCTGCTTCAGCTTTGAGCTCTGGTTTACTAATTTGAGAAGGAAAGCCCTTCTCTGCTTCACCCTGGTTTCTTCCCTGTTCCAGGTTTGTGTCTTTGTCTTTGGATGATGTGTGTGACAGCTGGACTGGTGTTTTTAATCTTGCTTGTTTAGAGTGTGCAATCCCTTTCCCTCCCAGGGAAGCTGCTGTCTGTGGTTGATAAAACCATCAAGCTTCAGTGCTAAGGTGTGGATGCTGGTGCTCACTGCTCTCTTCTGGGTGAGATCCTTGCCTTCCAGTTTCTGGGACTAGCTTAGTGGTGGAGTAAGCTAAAGATCCTGTTTGACCAAAGCCCGCTAGACCAGTGGAGGGAGATGAAAAATAAAGTATGGGAAAATGCAGGAAAACCTTGAAGAAACTCCAGTGAAGTCACTTAATGACTGAGGAAAGGGCTGAGTAAAAGATGAAAGAAAATTACTTAAGAACACAAAATGCCCATAAAATGGGTGTTTATGTGCCAACATATTTGTGAAGACTTGCTTTCCGTTTCCATTATGTGGTTAATAAAAATCATCTTGAGAGGATTTTTGTTCAGTTGTGATTATAACAGCTTCTTATATAAGAGAGAGTAATTTTTGTTTCTTGCCACCCAAATCTAATTTAATTGGTAAGAAATAACATGAGCTTTCCCCAAGTTGCATCTGTTGTGCATAAGATGGCAATTGGTGAGGAATCTCCCTGTCTGTATCAGTGTTTGTCTTCAGCTGTTGGTTTTTTCACCATGTTTTCTCCCCTGCTTTGCTGCGGAGTGTGAGTTAGAGAGTGGGTGGGCAGGCATTTGACATCTAGCTGTGGTCAACCTGCCACAGAGAAATACTTAAGTGATCTGTAAAACATACCTGTGGAGGAGGGGGGTTAGAAGTAGTAGGTCTGGTATTGACCACTTCTGGGATCTCTTGTGTTCTCTAGCACAAGGAGCTGCCCTGAGGCACTGCTCTCCACATATGTCAGGAACAACAGTGGGAATTGTACCACATAGCAGCCCACACGCGCACCCTTAGATATTAAATTGCCTCCCCTGAAGAAATGAATGGATTGCTTTACATATTTATTAATGTGTACTTCCTAAAACGTATTTCTTCTCAGTTTTTTGGGCCAGTGTTTTGCTGCCTCTGGAAGAAGAGAACTGCAGCAGAAGAGATGACAGCGCTGCCAAAATTCATGCCAGGTTGATAAGGCCAGAGAAAGAAGCTGAAATGCACACAGATGCTGTTAACCATCAGGGTTTGCATATTTAAATATGTACAATTCACTCACACAAGGGACAGCAACTTCTGTAAATCCAAAGCTTTAACCTGGCATGTCTCTCTAGGCTGTGTCTCCACTGAGTTTGGTGGTATTTTAATAGGCATTTGGTGTGTGAATGAGAACAGGACATGACCTGCACTTAAACAAACAGAAAGCAGGATGATCTTAGGATGCTCTTAACTGTTGCCTGGTTAGAGCTATTTGGTACTCAGGGGTGTGCAGCAGCTTTCTGCTTGGAAATGGAAAAACTAAATCAGGGAGTGCATTTTCTGGAAACTGCAGGTGGCAGTAGAGGCTAAGTTTTAACAGAAAAAAAAAGTTTTTAGCTGCTGTTCTCTACAGTAACTTAGCATATGGCAAAAACTGGAATCTCTGCAAGGGACTTTTCTTAAAAGCAACACTCCATGGTTTCAAGGACTTGTCAGTTCCTTTCAGGTGCAGTGTTTTCAGTGAATGTATGACAATTCCTGCTCCCTTTGGAATGCCCTGCATTGCTTTTCCCCAGCATGGAGGGGCTTCTAGTGTTTATTTCACAGCATTTGAAGTGCACTATGAATGTTCATTGAACTATGCTTTGATTTACTGTGTTCCAACTGAGTTAAGTAACTTATATGGTGTATTACTTACATTTACCACAATCAAAATTGTTTATTTGAATTTAAGCAGTGGGTCAATTGCTCTGAATTAACTGTAGGACTTTGAAGTCGTACATGTTACAGAGAAATATATCTTGAATATATCTGAGTGAACTTAAATACACGACATTTTAGTAGTCTCAGTTTAGTTTCTAGTGACTGAGAAGACTTCATTTCAATGATTAGCAAAGAAATAATGATCAGACTGTTATGCCCTGTGCTCTATGTATTTTTGATGTAGAAGTTACTTACCTGTCATCAAGTGCTTTCTCCTTTAGGATGTGCATTTATTTGTCTGTTTGAGTCAGGATTAAGACTATTTAGGTTTGTTGCACACCATGGGGAGCTTGAGAGACAGAGCACTGAAATAAAAATGTGCTTATGTGGTTCAGACAGCTCATTTTGTAGACAGACATGACAGTGTGCTCTGTGTGTGCTGGGATCAGCTGGCAGGGTATGTTATGTGCATGAGTATGTTTTAAGTAAAGTTATTCTGTCTTATGATTAATCTGGAAAAACTTCTTTAAAAGCTGCTATTTCTAAGTCCTAAGGTGAGGTGTAGTACAGACAAATCAGTGTTTAAAAAGAACTAATTGCTGTTAGTGATAGAGTTTTACCATGATAAGTGAAATTCCCAGAGAGACTCATGCTGATGAGGCAGGGTCCGTTCAAAATTTGGTCTGAATGTTCTTGGTTGCACGTTTCCCAATTAAAAAGCAAGAGCAAAGTACTTAGATGTATTGCTGGGAATTAAATATTTCTCTGGAGCTAATTGCTTTTGTTGGTAGTTTTTCAGATGTGCACTAGAAAGACAGCAGATAGTTTGGACTGAGAAGGCTCATCCATGTTTTAAGAGACTTCCTTGCCACAGAGCACTCTGATGTTTTACCCCTTGTGCTTCACCCTTGGTGCTGAGGGCTGATTACAAGCCATATATCTGCACATATCACTCCTGGTCAGAGCAGAAGTGTCAGGGAATGCCTGTACAGGAGCCAGTGCTGTTGAAGAGCATGTCCCAGCCTCCCAATGGAAATACCGGAGTGCACTATGGTGTGCAACTGTATTACTTATTAGAAAGTGATTATTTAGGGCATGTAGAAAGAGTTCTAAGTTACACCTCATACACTGAGGAAATTTCCCCCAGTGGCATTGCAGGCATTGCCTGTTGAAGTTCCATCGGAACCCTGCATTCCTGCCCTTGCCCATCTACTACCTGGCACAAGCAAAAATTGTGTTCCCATCACAGAGAACTGCAGCTGGGGTCCCCTTCACTCCCAGTGTGGGGCAGCTTGTGCTGGTTTGAGTGTGAAACCTGGGTAATTTGGGTAGCTGGGGAAACCGCTGCTGCTTTTCATTTGAGCTGAGGCCAGGGCTTTGCTGCAGTGGTGGCAATGCTCCTCTGAGGATTGATATCAGCAAACTTTGGCAGCTGTGGGCTGATTCTATTCCAGAATAGAAAAATTTGCCCAGGTGTCAGTATTGCCACAAGTGCTCCTCTGCATCTGTCCTTGTCAGCTGATTTAGTCATGGAAATTTGCTTGGTTTTGCCTCCCCTGAGCACCCATATGTATTACAGAGAGATCTTACTAATTTTCTGCTGTAAATCGTAACTCCTTCCTAGCTATCTCTAAGAAGGAGATAGGTCCAGCATGAGATTAACACAGGATCAAAAGAGGCTCTTTGCCTTTCTCATAGTTTGTAGTTTATTTCATGGTGGTTCCAGGGCAAAAGAGGGGGAGCATTTCAGATAACGGTCTTTTCTAGGGAAGGGTCAGGGAGGGGAAATTGGCTTTCTGCCAACAGGACAGGGACACGAAGGAAGGGTTGGAGCATTCCTTATACCTCTGGTATTGGGTTACAACATGAGGTCACCTCAGTGCCATCCCCTGCAGGCTGCACTCGCAGAGCTGAGCCCTGCTGATGCTCAGGGGGCCCAGCCAGAGCCCAGGCTGCTCCTCCAGGGAATAACATCCCTTGCAGGACATCCCAGGAGTTTGCCAGAACACAGGAGAAAACCTCAGGGGGCATAATTCCAATTTCCTTGCTCAAGAGTCACTGGATACAGAGCAAACCTGTTATCATTAATTAACTCAGCATCACTAAAGCGTTGCTGAGTTGAGGAGGCTTTTCAAAACCAGGGATAGTTGATTTAAGATGAAATATGCACCAGTGTCTCAATTATTTACAACAACAAGAGGTTCCCAACACGTTTTGACTGTTACCATTTAACCACTGGGTCATACATAACTCATAGGGTCAGAAATCAGATCAGGAAAAGATCTGACAGAGCATCTGCAGGTCAGAAATCAGATCAGGACAAAGACCTGAAAGAACATCTGCAGTTCATCTCCCCTCTGCTTTTTGGCTCCAAGGTGCCACTGGTAGAAATAACACAGAAATTATTTTATGAACCAAGTTCTGACAACATCTCCCATGCTTGCAATCCCATTTGGAAGCATGAAGCCACAACACTTTCCAGAGCAGAGCAATGTCTGATTCCTTTTTTCCCTCCTGGCAGGACGTTTCCTGTTGAGATCAGCACTAGAGAGATCCTCCAGCCCCCCAAACTTTCACAGCTCTGGATTTTCAGGAGCTCTGCTTACACCCAGACATCACAGCAGTGCAGAGCTAATCCAGGGATCTGTGATTTCCCTGCCTGGCACAGTCCCTGCTCCTGAAATTCCCACATGGGGGGTTATTATTTTTGTCAAAACTCTTCCAGTGCATAACTGCAGATAATAACAGCCAGGCCAGAGATCAGAGTCTGATCCCTGCCAGAGCCATCCCCACACGAGGCACTGAGAGCCTGATTATCTCTGCTCAAATTCTGGGGTGGAACAGGAGCCAAGGGCTGTCAGCATCCTGTTCATGTCAAAGCCTGGGCTTGTTCCCCACTCCCCTTTCAATATTTCTGACAATTTATACCCTCTCACAGTCCTTGATAACAGCTTGGCATCTCTGAAGCTGAGAAGTTTTTAATATTCTAAGTTTTTTTGGTTTTTTTTCCCCCAGCACTTCTATAATTTCATGAAAAAAGGTATTTGATATGGTGGTTTTATAGTGAGAGGAGGAGCAGAACATTTGCTATTGTGTGAGAAAAGACATTTCAAATAACTGTTATAATTTTATATCTCTTCCTTTTTTTTTTTTTTTTTTTGTAACTACACAAGAATGAATAGCTTTGAAACAGAATGGGCTTTGCTTTCTCTGCAGGTAGGATTTTTTAATTTCATTTTTCTCTCAGGCCTTGATATTTAAATTGGGGAAGATCTTAAAAATGGAACAACACTTGCAAATGTATTCAGAGCGATGGTTTAGATGTATAATTATAAAGATTCGGAAAGATAAAGAATTTAGTATTTTAAACAACACGCCAGATTTTAACTTACAATTATAGCTTTCTGTGGTTCAAGAACCAACATGCTGTTTCTCTTCTGTTGGAGAAATATTCATCAGCACCACCTTGGCCTTCTGGCAGCAAGAATTTACAGTTTAGGCAGGAATAGATTCCAGTATTACCTGTGACAATGCTGCAGAAACCTGCCCAGCACTGAGGTCCAAAGTTGGATTCTCCTCACTCTGAAAAATCCCTTTTTTCTATTCCCCCCCTTCACTGGGCTGTTTCTCCCCAGGCTGGATCCATTTGCAGTTTGGATGTGTGGACACCAGAGCACTTCCCCATGGCCAGGAGAGCATTTCTCCTCCCAGACTGGGGTTCAGGGAGGGGATTTCTTTCCCCTGGGCTCCCTGAGCCCAAACTGAGCTGGGATTGTTTTCCTGCTCTGGACTGGGGCACAGCCAAAGCTGATGGGCACCATGGCACAGAGGATGGGAGCTCCCCTGTGTGCAGGGACACATCCCAGGGCTGCTGCTGCCCTGGCTGCTCTGACACCCCAGAGTGATCCCAGAGTGATCCCAGGCTGATCCCTCCCTGCTGAGCCATTCCCCACCTGAGAAACCTCTCCCACCAGCATTTAATCCAGATTAAATCCCTGTAAACCCCAGTGTGTGCTCACAGGGGGCTCTGAGGACAATGACCACGGGAAGCACAGGTGGTTCCCAACAAGATCTCTGATCAATCTGCTGATTCTCTGCTGATTTGTGTTGATTAAAGCAATTAATTCTGGTGGCTGGCAATGACAGGCAGCTCTGTGAACAGGGATGGGGTTACCCTGCACAGCCCAGCTCTGTCACATCCAGCTCATTCCCTTCTGAGAAGGGAAAATTCCAAAATTCCAAAGCTCTGCCCTTGGCCATGGGGCATTTCCTCAGGGATTTGTCACCCAGCTGTCCCAGTGTCAACAGACCAAGCAAATAAAGGAAAATCCTTCCAGGTGGTGTCTCTACACCTGGCTGGTTTAAGCCAAATATTCCATTCAACATCATAATCACAACAAAATTTCACTGGAAAGCACCAGAAATGAAAGGTTTTAATTAGGTTTCCTTTTGCAATGGGAAAAAAACCTGTATGTTTGAAAGGCTTTTAGGAATTATTTGGTTTGTCAGCTGGAGATTTCCTATTTTCCTTCTTCACCTCAATAAAATTCTTAGTAAGAGGGATATTTTGGAGAGAAATTTCTACTCCACATGGCTCTTACCACTCTAGAGTGAAAATCAAGGTGGAATTGTCCAAATTTCCTGCAGAGCCCAAATTCTGAGTTTCAGCTGATGTTCATCAGCCATTTTAATTATTGAGCCAAATTCAAAGCCTGCTTGACTCCATTCCATCACCAAGTGAAAGGAACCAGAAGGAAAACTGTCAGTTTTCCATCCTAGACTTGATTTTTTTTTAAATTTTCTTGGCAAGGTGTGTGACCCACTGTGGCTGGAATTGTGACAGGAGAATTCCCAGGACCTCCACTCCAGTTCCAGCCAGGGGAAAGGGGAACTATGCAGGTCACCCACCTGTGATTAAGTGATCCCAGCACCTGCTGAAAGCTTTGCTCAAAACAGGATAAATTTTTAATCCCTCCAAATTGCCTCTGCAGCTGCACAAGGTCTCTCTTTCTTTCCTAAAATATTGATGAGGTGGGAGCAAGATTCTGCAGGGAGATCAGTATTAAAGATGAACTCTCCTCCTCCTGAGCATTTTTATGGACTTGTTCATGGATTATTCTTCATTGATTATCTTGAAAATTTCTGGTTTTCCTCAGGTGTCTTCTGATTTTCCATGGTGGTGACCTGCACCTTCTTGTGGCTTTTGAAAAGCCAGGGATGAAAACTGAGGCAAAACATTTTGTGCCACTGATCTCAAAGTTAAGGAAAGCTCTGCTCTCACCAAGGGTAAATTTGGTGTCATAATTTCAAATTTCTCCCAAAGAGCAATTTTCCCTCTCTGGTTTGCATTTTCTGCTAATCCCCTTCCTTTCTGGGGTCTTCATGGCCAAGAAACAGACATAACAAAGCATATCAGAGAATTTAACCACTGTTTCCCAGTGTTTCAGGCAAGTTTAATCTAGGTCTTTATCCTAATCAGAACCTGCAGAGATTTTTTAAAAATCCTCTCCTCATAATTATTATTTACAGTTAATGCCACAGTACCCAGAGTGAAGCTGGCTGAATATTTCTTTACAAAAAAGCATTTTCAGGAACAAAAGGCTGGTTCTGATGAGTTCTAGGGGAAAAATGTGGGCTGGAATTTCTGCTCAGAACATGGAACAAAAGCTCACCTGATTCTCCCTTTCCTGGGGCTGTGGGAACCTGAACATGGCAGCAGAGACTTGAACTTTGCTCCCCACACTCACAGAGAGAAACCAGGATTCTGCTGGGATTCCTGCAGGTAAAATTAAATAAATAAAAATACTCCAATGGATTTGGTTCCTTCTGGAACAGAGCTGCAGTTTCTGCACATCTGGAACATCCAGATGTGGGATGGGGCTGGGCAAAGGGACCCTCAGGAATGAGCCTGGTGCTCTCTGAGCTTTAGTTTTGTTATTTCCTGCACTCTTCACAGTCACATTTCTTCTGCTGTCTCACTCTGACAAGCAACTTTTGCTTTTTCTCTTCAAAAAAGATGTTATAGCATTTATTTTCTCACTACTGGTGCAACATCTTCAATTAATGGCATTTGAAGAGATCACAGATGGGTGAACAGGCTTGGAGAAACCAAAAAATTATCTTTACCAAAATGTCCCAAATGTGTGAAGCAATCCTGTCTTCATTTTGATGTTACCACTTCTCCTAACTAGAACTTGCTGCAATTCTTCTAATAAAAAAAATCTGAAAAACTTTTCTTTTGACTTTCTGTACTAAAGTGCTAAAATTTTTCCATGTCCTCTTGGAATCATCAGCTCATCCTCAAAGCTTAACCCTCCCCAGATCCTTAATTTTCATCCATTCCAATGGTTTTTAGATTTCCACAGAATAGAATGGTGATTGCAATTGTACTTCTTATTTATATTTAGAGATTGAGCCAGCCAGCAACACTCTCTGTTGTTGAAACTGGTAAGAGTTTCAGTTCTTGTTTAAGAAAACACAGAGAAGGACCAAGCACAGATCCATCAGAGATTTTTTTTTTCCCCATCAGAACCAGATTTCCAATGGAAATTTCAGTTTCAAGCAACATTTTTGCAGAAAATGCTGTTTTCTCACCGAGAAGCTGAACCACCAAAATGAAGTATGATGTTAATTCTGAAATACTGCAGTTATGCCTTTGAGATCTGTGGTGGTTTATTTGATTTTTTTCCCCTGCTCTTCTCCATGGCTGGAGCTCTCCAAATCTTTCCAGGACATTTGGCAAACACAATTTGCTTCCCAGGCTCTGGTGGTGAGCAGGGATCCCTTTTGGGAGGCACAGCCTGACCCTGATCAAACCCTGCAGGCAGGGGCAAACTGAGATGGGATGGCCACAAAATACACACATTTATCTATAAAAACAAAATCCAAATCTAAATAGTAGGGACAAAATACTGACCTCAGCTTTTGACTGAAAATTCTGCACTTGCAAAGGAAGGTAAATTCTTGACCTGCATCCAGGTCAAGATTCCATTTACAATCCCTCACTTCTCAGAAATTCTCCTGAATTTCTCACTCCTGTCCCTGCTCTGTTTCCACCTCCCAGCTCCTCCTATTTAAGTGGTAAGGAAACAATCTGGGAATCAGAGAATCCCCTGAGAGGTTCATTCATTGCCACAGCAATGGCCACAGCACCCAGGGAGACCCAGCACTGCCCCAAAATCAGACAGGACTGATTTTACAACTCTGAGAATTCCAATTATTAAAAACACCCACGATGTGACAGAGATCCAACCCCATTCCAGGCCTCTTCTGATTAATTCTGTTGCTATAATTGCCTGAGCTAATCTAAACCAACAAAACCTGATTATTTTTGTTGGGTTGGGGGAAGGGAAGGGAAGGGAAGGGAAAAGAAGGGAAGTTTCAGGGAAGTTTCAGGGAAGTTTCAGGGAAGTTTCAGGGAAGTTTCAGGGAAGTTTCAGGGAAGTT
>JAODLH010000424.1:36076-51478 GCA_027575645.1 Cossypha caffra
TGTTTTTTTGGGGTTTTTTTTGGTTTTTTGTTTGCTTTTTTGTTTGTTTTTTGGTCTTTGTTTTTGTTTGGGGTTTTTTTTGTTTTTTTTTGTTTTTTTGCTATTTTAAGAGTAATTTAGGAGAACTCAAGGGATCTTTTCCCACTTGTTCCTGTGAAAGTTTTTGGGTTTTTTGCATTTTATGGGGATTATTGTGTTGGATTTTCTTTAAAATGCTTTCATGTGTGCGACTTAGGTCTTATAAATCAGAATTCAAATGGGACAGTATTAAAGATGGAAATTTTTATTTACTGGCATTACAATGTTATCCAGTTTAGGGATTGGCAGAAGAGTCAGAGTGCTACTTATTTCCTGTAAGCATCTTGTTAGAACAAGGTTCATTTTAACCTTACTTTTCCTACAGTAGTTCTGTGCAGGCATTCATCTGCCTCTTGCAGTGTTTAATATTCACATACTAGCAGAGTAATTTAAATAGGTAATAGATGCAGAGTGTGACCCTTAAATCTTGTTCATAACAATGCAAACTGTTGGATGGCAGCAATTGCAAATACATACCTGCTGGCTTTGCAGGATGCCAGCTCACTGGCTTGGGACAGAGAGCTCACCTTAAGTGATAACAAACATTTTATATTTAAACATTCATTGCTGAGCCAGATGAACAAACAGAGCTGCAGCGTTTAATTGTATTTCTTTTTGTTTTATGGAGAGCTCTTGTGCAGACTGGTGGCAGTCCTGGAGAGAGATCCAGCCTTGCTGGAGTGGGATCCACGTGCAGATCTTAATGAGGAGTGACAGCTCCAAAGCAGCCCTGTGTGCAGTACCCTGAGACCTGTGCCCTGACTGCTGCTCTCACTGCTGTGCAGGGGCAGGTGAGCAGAACGGGATGATAACATGGGAATTTTCTGGAACAAATGGAAGCATTTGCTTCTCAGAAGTTATTTCTGCCGATGTTTTAATTAATTCCTGTCTTTTCTGCTCCTTCTGTATGGGTATGTTGTCAGAAGGATAAGCTGTGAAGAGAGTTAAATGAGAAGGTTTTTCTATGAGGAGGAAAACTGGAAGTATGCACCCATATTTTGTGGTTAAATGGATTATACCTGTCAAGACATGCTCTGGCTAGATGATGAGTAAGGCTGGGTTACAAATGGGAGAAACTGAAAGAGTGGAGGGTTTTTTTGTTTGTTTGTGGTGTGGCTGTTTTCTAAGTGCTCCTGGAGAGCTGGATATCTTCAGCAGTCATGTCATTGCTTTGGGGCCAGAGAGAAGCACTGAGCTGCTGCAGAAGGGGTGTGTGGGGTTTGCTGTGTCTGAAGCAGCTTGTGGGCAGCCTGGGAGGGGCAGAGCTCAGGCAGTGAGTGGGACAACCCCCACAGGTGCAGTGCAGTGCATTTATTTCTCTAATTGGATTTGTATGTGGTGAGATTTGTTAATACTGTGTCACTGACTTGGCTGGCTTGCTGTAGGAATCTTCTCCTAAAGAGTGAGCAGCTGCTTTTAAACAAGATCTTCCAGACCAGGCATCCTGGGCAGTTGAATTGACCTAGGAAGTGGTTGCAGCCTCAGAATTACCATTGCAATCACAATAACTCAACTGGCTTATCATCAAATTCTGCAGCTCCCTGAATTGCTGACCTCACTCCTGAGCTTTCTTTAAGTGCAGCTTCTGAGTCCCTGGTGTAAGAAAAGCCTCAGCAGCTTTTAGCTATTTTTCTGGCAATTCTGTCAGAATTTCTGCCTGAAGTTCACAGCTTCCAGCTGCTTTCTTGGCCCCAGCTTTAGTGCTGGCCCCATCAGGTCTGCCCCTGCCCTCGGGCTGTGGTGGCTGCTCTGATGCTGAGGGTGCTCCTGGTCCTTACAAACCAAAATTAAGAGTCAGCTGGCATGCTCAGCTCAGCTCCCACTGCTGCAAATAAGCTCAGGTTTTCTCAAGGCTGGCCCTGATGACAGCCTTTCCACTGCCACAGAAACTCGAGGGTCAGTAGTAAAGGCTAACACAAGTCCATGGTAAAGACTTCACCCTTGTGGAGCCCCCAAACACCAACCCATGTGAGGAGTACCTGCTCCTGCCTGAAGTTACTGAGGAAAGAAAATGTGTAAGCTAGCATTTAAGGGGTGACAGTTTTCTGATACATACTGATTTCATGAGCTAAAACTGGGACGTTGAGCAGAAAAATGAACTCAAAGGGGATTTGTTGTAGAAGAAGAAAGTTCAGTTCTATCAATGCAATTTTCTGAAAATAAATGCACCCACACTCTATAATCCTTAATCTTTTATGCTCTTTTTCATTTCCAGCAGTTGTGAAAACTGGAGAACAGAAAGTAGTTTGCTATCTTTGTTTAGCCAAGAGAGTAAAAAAAAAAAAAAAAGTTAAGAAATGTCTACTGTGCAAGACTAGTAGGTCTTTTGCAAACTAGGACAGAGTTTATAAGATTTAGTGTAGGCCTGGCCATTTGACCCTTGCTGGGCTGAACAGAGGACTGGGATTTACCTGAACTCAAGGCTGAATTAGGAGACCTGGATTTGTCTCTATCAGGAAGCATAATTTATAATTGTCTCAGTAGATGCAGGGTGGAATAGTGAAGGGGAGAAGGAAAGCACAAGCAGTGGCTCGTGCTAATGTTGTGTGGGAGGAAGAGGAAGAGGAAAAGTAAACTGGGAGACTATCAGATAACAGAAATAGCCAGCCATGATCTCCCTGCTGGCAGTGGGGTAAACTGCAGCTCTCAAGACAACATAAATGTCAGAAATCCATGGGAGAGCTGAGAATACCCAAAGGTGAGGTACAGAAGCAAAGCTTCAGCGTGTTGAAGTAAGTGGTCCTCACACAGAATGCTAAAGCATCTCCCTTCTGCCAGTTCAGTGCTGAACAGGAACTGTAAAATGAAGTGATGAAGTAAATCAGGTGGAGCAATGTGTGTCTGGCTGCTTGCTGCTGACTGCTGGCCCTGGGGAAGGCTGCAGTGGTTTCATGGGTATCACCAGGCTTCTGCATTCCTGCAGTATCTGCAGTTAATGAGATTATTGGATTGTGTGTGATGTATTAAAAAAGCTAATACTGTACTTACAATACCCAGGTACCAGAGATGTGGATAGATGGGATCCCAGTGAAAGTATGAGACTTGTAAATGGAGATGTATATTTCAGAGATTTTGTCCATTTATTCTACTGCTTGCAGAAAAGAGAGATGATTTATTACAGAGTCCAAAAATGCCATTAGTATGCTACATTTGAAATGCATACCCAAATCTTATTTACCATTGTCCTGTGCAAGGAATTTTAATTATCCTCTAAGGTTTAAAGGAAAAATACAGCTGGGGGAAAGAAAAGAGAATACTACTACTACTACTACTACAATAAACTGACTTTCTCAGATGTCAGCTTCAGCAGTAACAAAAGGGAAAATGTGGAAATGTGTGAGCAGCATTCATTTTTTACCACAGTACCTTGTGGAAGCAGAATACAAGAACCATTAATATTTTATTACAGAGATCTGTAGCTGTGTTTGCAGTTGACTGATCTGACTGTATGATAAGAATTAACTGACAAAAGGGCACTTCTCAAGCACAGTCCTGGCTTTTTTCTGTCTGTGTTGTCATGGCCAGCTGTTAGCTCTGCCCACCCTGCCTCTCTGCTGCTCTGCAGGGTTTTCCTTTCCACACCTTGTGTTTCTGTGCTGCACACAGGGAGGTGCCTGGAACAGAGGGCAGCCTGCAGCCAGGTACAGGTGACCTCTGCTCCACCACTGGCACCCTGCTCAGAAGCCCTGTTTGCTTTTTAGAGGAACTTAGGATAGATAAGTAGATAAATTCACCTGAGTAGCTGTGTTTGAGTCGGTGGGAAGCAAGAAGAACTCTCTGGGTGAGACTGGGAGCAGCCATGGCAGTGCAATTACAAAATTTTATTGTTAACTGAGTGCACCATATATGCTCTAATTTCTATTATGTCAATAATTTTCAGTGGTTTGAGTTGTCTTCTATGTATCCTGGTTGGAGAAATTTCCCCAAACAACTCTTTGATAATTTTCACAGCTGCTTTCTTGAATCTCCATATAGGAAGAATCACATTACTGCATTACTTTTTTTTTTTTTCTTTTTTTGTGTTCAAGCCCAGGCCCTTGGGATACACTTGATTTCTCTGACACTCTATCTCTGCTTTTCCAAGAGTGAGCGTGCTAGATGGCTTATTTGAAAAACAGCAGCTGACAAGTGTGCTTAGTTTCATGTTCAACTATCATTCCTCATTTATTTGAGTCTGCCAAAGATGCACTTGATATGAAAGACCTGATTCTGGCACAGTCCTTTCCTGGTAAGGTTAGTCTTGTGCTGACACAGACACCTAGTCACATAGAGAAGAAGTTACTCAAATAATAATGGAAGAAAATTACTTTGAAACAAATGCCATATATCTGTGCTTAGACATACTTGTATTAAATTCAGCCCAATTGTTACAAGCCTCAAATGCCAAAAAAGAAGAAAAAAACCTCACAGCTTAGCAGAACTTGATATCACTAGCCAGATCAGTTCCCTCTAACTGGTTCAGCTGAAGGGAGAGGGGGCCCCTTGCATGAATGGTGTCAGAAGATCTCATATTTGTTTTAAAATCCCTTTCCTCATCTCTAGGCTCACAGAGGAGAGAAGAGGCAGGGTCTGAGAGCAGAGAGCAGCAGACCATGGTGCCCATTGTGACTTTGCAAAGCAGTTCAGGCCCAAATGTGAAAGAATTTCCATGGCAATGGCACAAATAGATGTGTGGAGGCTGCAGTAGCCCCGTGCCCCATTTTTCCATCACTGCTATGAGGGAAGTGGTGGTTCCTTACCTGTATTTCCACCCTTCCTGGGTGCAGGCTGCTTACATGGGCTTTCAGCTGTGGTGGGTGCAGTACTCTGATTTAATTCCTTTTTTTGCACACTGCAACAATACACTGTGCAAGCGAGTTACCAAAATAACCTGAGCCCACCCACAAATCCAGATGAGAATGGATTGTTTTCATCAATTCTCAGTTTTTTTCTTTTTTCATCCCACTAAGTCTACTCCTCCAGAGTTTAGTGAAGCAGGGATGCACCTTCCTCCCCTGGCATAATGCAGCATGGCTCAGGAGAACAATTTGTCTGTGTGACTATATGAAAACTCAATACAACTACAAAAATAGAATTTATTTTTTCCACGCAAATGTCTCTTGTCCTCTTGTCATCTGGGTGAATATGCACAGCTCATGTAAATGATCACCAACATAAAGTGAAAGAGAGTTGGTTCCTTTAGGCAAGGGATTATTAATTTTTAACTTGGTACTGGTGCATCAAATGGCATGCAATTTGAGGGTTGATAAGTTATTTGTATTTTTCCTTTAGACTGTTAATGGAACAGTTTTCAGACTCTATTAAGCCCTTTAAAAAACAATTCTTTCTGAATTTTGTGCTTTTGAAGCACGCCAGAAAATTTCTTCTCAAAACAGACCTCATGTAATTCTTGTTTATGGAAATGGAATGACATATAGGGAAGCTATAATAACAACTGCCAACACATGAGGCAGGACTTAATGTTTTTGTATTCTCTCCTCCCCTACCAGTGATGTTATCAACCCTTCTCCATGGGAGAACAGTTCCTGGTGTCTGTGTGACACCCATCCTTTTTCAGGGCTGCCACAGACAAAGAGATTGTCACCTGATGGAGGGGCTTAGGAACATCCTCAAATCCAGGGCTGTCCAGGCATAGGTTTTGTTCTGGTACCTCCCTTTCCCCTCAGCTTTTCTCAATGCATACTGTACTTGTGCTTGAGTAACATCTAGTGTGCAAAAATACTGACTGCTACAGAATAGGCCTAGTTAGTAAGCAGAGCCAGGAGAACTGGGATTTTCCCCTTCTTCTCTGTAGTGTTGGTAAGTTATTGATCCCACTTCCAGCTGCATGAGGTGATTTTCTGTGGGTGTTTTTCATGCATCCCTCAGAGCTCAGGTCCTGAAGCAGATCATTGCCTGCTTTGCTGTCTGTCAGTGTTGGCAGCTGCACAGACACAGCCTCTGGGCAGTGCTCAGAGGGGCTGTGCTGTGTGCCCTGGGGTGCTGGCTTCCCTCTGCTCCCCCAGTTACAGCTGCAGAGGCTGCTCCTACTGTCTGCAGATAGTTTGGGTTTGAGAATTTGTAAATGATCCTTTGGTTTGCCTGGTATGTAATTTCCTTGAATGGCAGGCTGCTGTATCCCCCTGTACTGCTCCTAGTGTGGTGACTTCTCAGTATTCAATCCAAACCATCAATGTTTATTCTTCTCTTGGCATCCCAATTCAGTGAAGCCCAGCTTGCTGCTCATCCTCAGAGCAGCACAGGTAAAGACCTGCCCCACAAAGCCCTTTTGGTGTGGTGCAAAGCTGGTGGAGCAGTGTCCTTTCCTGCTGGCACTGCAAAAGGACAAATCCCATTTGTGCTCCCACATGCAGCGTTGCCAAGAAAAAGCCCTTTTGCCTTTCTGCATCTGTGGAAAGACCCAGATTCAGAAGGTCTCCATGGCAGCATGGGCACGTGGGGGCAGGGCAGACCTTCCTGTGTGCTCTGAGAGATGCAAGAACAAAGCACCCACAGCAGCAGAGATGCACCTTTGGAGCACCTGCTGGGAGAGCTGTCACTGGCAAAGGTTGTGACTGTAATGCACACTCCAGAGTGCAGGGGATGTACAGATAGCACCTGGAGGTGCTGCTGCAATGACTGTCAAAGTGCAGTGTAGTCCTTGGCCTCTCTGCTGAGCTGCTGAATTTTTAATTCCACAGCTGGCAGCAAGAGTAAAAATTGTGGGCTTGTGCCATTGACAGTGATTTCTTGTACCCTGGGCTCAATAAAAACCTCAGACTACTTTCACTGATGTAATTAGTGTTTTCTCAATCCATCTCAACATGCTTGTGTTCAGAATCTGTCTCCTCTGAATCAGAAACTGGACAATTTCAGCAGCAAATTTTGCTGGGCAGCCACTGAGTTGACCTAGACCATTTTTAACACGGAGATTTAGAGGCAAGAGGCAACTTCTGTGTCCTTTGCCATATCCTGAATCATCTGTGCTTGTTCTCCCCGTAGTTGCACTGTAGCTGAAGCATTTACACTCAGCTCCAAAACCCATTGAATATTCCTGTAAGAAAAAGTTGCTTTATGGGAAGACAGAGCACAGATTATTACCAGTCTGGAGCTGACATGGACACTTGGCACTCCATCTGGAGGGCTTCCTTTCAAGTGGTGTTTCTATAAACTGTGCCCTGTTCCTGATGAGCAGGCAGGCTCTGTTGTCAGTCTCTAACCATGGGCTTGTCAGGTGGGATAAAGGCAAAGAATATACACAGTGTGCGTTGCCTGATTGCACATTGTCTGGAGCTGTGTAATTTTCCTACACTGCTGCTGCTTTCAAGTGATTTATTTGTGCAATTTCTTGGGGAAAGTCATCTGCAGGTTTCAAAATGCACAGTGTTATGATCTTTGGGATTTATTCTCACTGTGTAAATGGGGACTCTCAGTGTCATCTATGAAACTGCTCTGAGATTGTATGGAAAACTAATCAAGACTGCTTTTAGAACGTGGACCTCAGCAGAATGACTGCAGGTTTATATCAGCATGCCTGACATAAAATGTGACTGGAGAGCAGTTGATAGTCTTAAGAAGAAGCACTGCTTTTGGATAAAAATTATTGAACATAAGGGGCAATGAACAGAAGGTTTTAGAGGTGTAGTGTGTAGAATTTCCTATATATCTTGAAAATAAATGTCTTGTTTTCATGATAAGTACTGTCTTTTTCATCCCCTACAGGAAATACTTCAAATCTCATGGAAATAAGTAGGGAAAGTAATCATAGTTTCTAATTCATTTTTGCCCTCAGAGGAAGGAGACCAACTTTTCTTTGAAGACTGTTCATAATGTAATTGAACCAGGGTAATTGCTATGCAAACAATTCCTACTTTTCTCATAACTTCAGTAAATTTATGATCTCATTATTTGTTTGCTTGTTTGTTTCCCACTGCCTGCAAATCTCAGGCTAGATAAAGATTAGTCTGGTGAACCCTTTGATAGTTTGGTCAATACATTTCATATGCAGAGTGGTAAGGTCCTGCCTGTAGGAGAGGCTGGGCAGTTTAAGATGCCAGATTGTTGCTCCCTGGGTTTTTTATTCCTTGGCTGTGAGAAATAAGCTTTTTTCTGACTGATGTGGAGGAACAGATCATTGGTTCAAGCTCACTTAAGTTGCCTGGAAGAAACCATAAGGTGTTTGCTATATTAATCTGTTTTTCCTTTGTGCTAAAATTTCATGGACTCTTGTTTAAGTCTTTCCTCTGTGGCTTGTCCAGCTTTTTTTGTATTGGCCAAACCTGAAACCCTGAACTCAATAGCCTTTTCCCTGGGCTGTGGGATGGAAGCATTGTTGTAAAAACAACAGTAATTAGTGCAGAGAAAAAATTTCCTTTCCCTGTATAGAGGAAAAGACAGTGAAATTACTGGGGAAACATGGATCCATTAGGAAAAATTAATTATTTTCTTTTCCAGTGTTTGTAAAATGGTGCTGTGTTTACCAAAACTAAGAGTTTTGTTTCTCTGTAGTCCAGCCTCAAGCTCTGCTGTGGGGAGCAGCTCCTCTCTCCTTACTGGCACCTTTTGAGGGACAAACTCCACATCAAACATGCTGGAGCTGTGGCAGATCACCTTCACTCACCACTGCCTTTCTTTCAAGATGGGCAGCATTGCTGGAGTGGGTTTTTTTCCAGCTGACACAGCATGTTTTATTTACTGCAGGAAGCAGAAATATCTGTGTTCCTTGGTCTGATCACTTCAAATCATGATGCCCCCTACTTTTGTTTTATTGGCTTGCTGGTCATGAAAGTGCAGCCTCCTGCTGTTTTGTCTTTGTTGCTCTGTAAATTACTGAATATTGCCACATTTCAGCAATTCAGAGCCAGGCTGTTGTTGAGGTTGCAGCAAGCAGGTGTTCTGCACTTCTGTGTTCTTTACTTTCAACTTAGAGATTGTGTTTTCTGCTGAGTGTAAAAAATGACAGGGATTCTTTGGATGCTGAGTTTTGATCCAGGTAGAGAATTAAAAAGGAAATACTCTATTTATAAAGGAACAAATGCCAAAGTAGCACTACTGGAGCCATGGTTTGGGGTCATGGTAAAACTGCAAACCAGAGTCCCCAGGAGAGCTCTGACACTGTTGAGAGCCTGAAGCTAAAAGTCCAACTAACTAACATTTAGGGTTACTTAATACTTTCCTTTATCAGATGTGACACTGTCTTTTCCAGTCTTACAGATTTCTGAAATGCTGTAAAGGAGTTAGGTGAGCAGAAGAAGTAGCTTTGTGAAAAGTGGAGGTGTGAATATCCTTTAGTTTTGCATTGCTACCTGCACGGGACTTTTCTGCTCCTTGGCATCTCAACAGGTTCCTTCTCGTCCAAAACCCTCAGGAAAGGATGAGAACTTGAACTCCAGCACCCAAAATCTTTCAAATACTGGGGGAATTCATTGTTCTCCATCAGTATCTGGGAGTGTGGAGTATGTGCTTGTGAGTTCAGTTTGGATATGAGGCATCCTTCATTTCTGTCCCTCTGTTATCCTCTGTTGTGTGTACACTCAAGAGAGAGAAAAGAGGAGTATCTGCCTGGCTGTATTAGTCTATACTAACTGAAACCACAGCCCTCTTGACCAGTTCAAGCCCCATGTCTAAGAAGGAATGGACAGCTCATAAACTGTCTGCATCAAACTTATTTGCTGGTGGCTTGGTCCTTCCCCTGGACCTGGTTTGGTCCTTCCTGGTGACAGACAGTTGCAGAAAAAAAACATTTTCCTTGATTGAGTTTCTAAGTTTTAGTCTACCTGTACCATCAGAAATGTCCATCCTCTTTACTTTAGGAACTCTAAACTTGTTTTTGAGTGACTTAAAAACCCACTTTAGAATGTTTTATATGCTCCACAGTCCCTCAGGCTACTCCATTAGCAATTCCTTCCCTACCCATTTTCCTAACAAGTACAATTTTGCAGGGTTTCATCATGGAAAATATGATCTCAATGTCATCTCCTATACCTTAAAATAAACCAGCCAGCCTTCAGTCAATTTCCCTCACTCCATCATGTCTTTTACCCTAAAGCTTAATGAACTGCTTTCTGCTCTCTTCATGTAGATTCTTTCCAGTTCATCCTGATTCCTGATCTGAAATACCTTCAGCAGTAACACACCTTTGCTGGAGATCTAACTGCATTTGCACGTTTTACTGTTATGTTTTTCTGGAAATCTCATGCATGAGCCCAGACTCAGGGTATTTTACATACTTAGTAGATGCAAGCTAAGATTGCAGCATTTTGGGCAGCTCTCTGGTAATTCAGTTAAGAAAATTCAGTCCTTTGCCATTTCCTTGTTAAAGGTCACTTTCTTTATTTTTATTTTTTTTTTTTCAGGCACTGAAGTCAAGACCACTCAGTGTCTTTGCCATAGCCCAGCCTACAAATGTGAGTTGTTTCAGTGTGTCCCTCATTCTCACTTCCTAATTCTAGGACAGCCATGCTTTGCTGCTGCATTTCTGTGTCTCTGCAATTACAGTTCTGTCTCAGGGTTCATCTTGTTTGGAATTACATAGGGGACACTCACACTCCCCTCCCATTTGTTAAAAATGCTGCTACTGCTGTTAATTAATTACTATTAATAACTGCCTTGTTGATTTAAGCAGTTCATCATTCTTTTTGTGTTTCTTCACTGAAATTTTATTCCCCTCTATCCACAGCCATTCTACATTTTTAAGACCCTCCCAAGCCTGCCCAATGAAGTATTTCAGCCTTTTTCACCCTCCTACTTCACCTCCTCTTATGTTTCTTGCCTGGGGTGGCCAAATTTCCCTGTAATTGTGGCAGGGCAGCTCTGCTGGTGCCTCCTAGGCTAGCCTTGAAATTCCCCCCTGCAGGAATGCCAGAGTGCTGGTGGCACCCAGTGTGTCACCCTGGCCTGGCTTGTGTCTGTGCTGCTGTCCTCTAGGAAGTGGCATTTGAGGGGACAGCCTGCCTGGCTTCAGTCTCCCAGAGATGAAGCCTTGGTGGCCATGTGCTGCTGCAGTCTGGGCACTGCAGCCTGCCTGGGGAGGTTCTGGGTTGTCTGTGTCACATCAGCTCCTCCTCCACAAGTTGTTCAGGATGAAAGTGTCTGCACTTTGTCCACGTAATTCTATAAATCAAATTGTGCTCACAAATCACACTTCCCTTTTATTGCTCTTTGTTATTTGGGGGCACAGAGTAGCTTTCTGTAAGATCTTGCCTTAATTGCCTTCTGTGGATATACCCTATAAATTCTGACAAGTGCTTTCAGAAGTGAAAGCAAAGGCATATTTTTCTTCTATCAGAGCTTGCTCTACAAACTGCCTGTTCCTTTTCCGTGGGGCCTTGCAAAATGGTGTTATGTCAAAAAGAATAATGCTATTTAATTTATGAACCATTAATATTTATTGCACATGCAATCACTGGCATTTTATGTGAGAGAGCTGGGCAGCACTTCTTAAAATTGGAAAGAGGTTTTATATTTACCTGGGCTGCCCAGGTAATTCATATGGGATGTTTTTTGATTCATTTATTTCTTTGTGTTGACAAATTTCCTGACAGTGGCCAATGAGGTTGGCTTTTTAAGCTTATTTGCTAGCTCATAATGAATTGCTCAAAAATTGCTATAAATAATTCAACCCCTTTATTATTTGGCTTCATAATGAATCCCCCCACAAACTCACCATGAAAACTGGCCCAAAAGAGGGCTCTGGTGCCACAGTAGCATCTTTTAAAAACAATGGGAATTATTTGGGGGCATAATTTAGGTAGACCTGCAGATATTTGTGGAGCAGGTTGCCTGAAATGACATGTAACAAGGTTTTAAAATTCAGGTTATGTTCATTTCTCCTGATACATGTCTGCTCTTCTCAGGTCCTGAGGGGAAGTAATATTATTTTCTCGAATCAGGTTCTGGTTGCAATATAAGTTTTATGTCCCAAAGTATTTTATGTGACTTACTGTAAAATTAGCTGCTTCAAAGAAGGTTCCAGCCAGCAGATTACTTTGGGAGATGCTGCATGATCTGGTGATGCTGTATGGCTAGAAGCTGTCAACACAGAACACGTGGGAATTCCAGGCAGTTTTGATTAATGTTTGGGAGTTTGGTTGGTTGGTTGTTGTTTTAAATAGAATGGACTGGAGTCTGTGACTGTGTCACTGAGGAGATTGATAGAGGAATATTATTTCTGACACACTGATAGGAATATTTGGTTCCCATGCAAACTGGAAACCTTGAAAGCAGCATTGCTGCAGCCCCATTAAGAGACTAGTCAGAGCTGAGGTGCTGCAGTGATACAATTCTGCCTAATGTTGATGTAAGAACACAGAGCTAATGGAAGCTTTCACCACGTGCCTGTGTTATACAAAGGGGTTGATTGTGATTTGATGCAGGGTATTATTTGGATGAATTATTCCCAGTAAGATATTCACAGAGCCAAGAGGGACTTCAAGACTGGTGAAGCACAACAATCCTATTAGCTGGTTGGAGAAGAGCTGATCTAGCTTTGTCTTCTAAATGCAGTCATTGGAGTCTGGAGGGTGGAAATGCCTGCTCAGGCTGTGTCCAGGCAGAAGTCCGAGCCTTTAAATAGACAATTAAGAAAAATTGGAAAGCTGTCCTCTTTTAATTCCTGCAAGACATGTCAGTTCTGTTGTGGAGCTGGAAGAGACTGGCTAGTTAAGTTTGCATAGGGAGAGCAGGGAAAGCAATACAATATAGTTGTTGACAACTTCCACACTAACATTTAACAGGCTGATTTTTCTGATGTGGAGAAGCAGCAGCATTTTATTTGTTTCCATAAGAAGCACAAAGCTGTGCCTTTTGAGTTATGAGGAAAGATGAGCATTAATAAACAGGCAGGTCAAGAAACACCACAATACAAAGGATTGTGTTATTCCTTCAACATTTGTCACCAGATGCTAGCCCTCCAATACATTTTGCTTTGAGAAATAGTTTTTAAGTCTTGCTTAGATCTGACAGCAGTAAAAGTCCCTTGTGAACTTTGAAAAGGCAATCTCAATCCAGCTGCTGGTGTTTAGAGCTGCACATGATGAAAAGGGTTGTAAATGACAGAATCTATCTTCTAATAGATTTGACAAATGCTGGGGCTCTACCTGTAAGGATGAGAGCTTTTTTTATTGACTTGCCAAAAGCAATGGCTTCTCTGAATTGCACAACTGAAACAATAAAAACATGCAGTGATGCAAGTTGCTGAGCAATCACATATCCTTCCAGTGAGCAGTAAATACCTTTTGGCTAACTAAATGTTGTGCTCAAGAGCAAACCATAGAGAAGGCACAATAAAGTTCAAAGTAAATCTGCCTCCAGGCTGCAGTTACTGTGTCACTTCAGATGGACTGCCCAGCTCACACTCCTTGGTTTCATCTAAAGCACACTGTTCATAAGATCCTTCAGATCACTGGGTGAGAGATTGTTACTTGCATTGGGATGCTTTTAGTAACTTGCCAATTACTGTGATCCTGATAGGGTGATCTCTCTTGCTTGCTAAAAAAGTTTGTCTAATTTTTTTCACGAAGCCTAAATAGAAGACAAGTGCTCATCATCCAGCACTAGTAGTTTTGCAGTAGTGTATAAGTATTTCTCTTACTTTCCCAAAATAAACAGCCCTTTTAATTAGCATTTTAAGGACAGTGTTAATCAGGTAATATCATTTACCACTGTAGTTGTTAGGTCAGCTTCTTGGAGGAAAACTCTCACTGGATTTATCAGTATGAGCTGTGCTGACAGCAGTGAATTTGCACATTCCTTGGGCAAACCTTGGTTTTTCAAGGACACACACTCTGGCAGCCAAGCAGGGAAATCCCCATTTCTCTAGCAGAGTAAGTCCACTTGGAATCACTAAACTCTTCAGTAACACAAACCATGCTGCTTTTTGGAAAAGCCTTTTGCTCCCACAGATTCCCTTCTAGCTAGAACGGGGACACTGGAAAGAATAAATCTCATCATTCTGCAAATCTCTAAACATACTGTCTGCAGTACATTGAGGTTAGGTCAATGTACTGAAAACCTCCACAAACACAAACTGCAGAGTCTCCCTTCAGCAGGAACCCAGGGATGCTCACTGGACAAAATGATCTGAATCCCTGCTCACTGATGGGTGTGCTTAACTCCAGCCAAAGCCCAAACTGCCCATTGCATTTCCCTGTGCAGCTCCCAGCAATGCACAGTCTCAGTAATGACTCTTTGCACTTCACACAGTGCAGTGTGTTTGGGGTTTTTTGCACTAGCAGCTTTGGTATAAAATAGGAGCTATGCAAGTTGAAGTCTTTTTTTTCCCCCAACCCTTCTGCTATTAATTCCCCCTGCCTTTAAAAAAATTCCTTTTATTCTTTCTCCATGCTGGTTTAGGATTTTACAGTAGTAGAAAAGATTTTGTTGCAGTGATTATGAAGAGTATTTTCATACAGGTGAATAATTTCCATGCAGGTATCACTGTGCATAGTGGCACTATACAAGTGGCAGTTGTTTTTCTATGTGACCTGGAGGTGTTTTAGTCTCTCCACTCAATAACTGATTTGGGAATCTGCAGCAGTGAGCTGGAGGAAAGGGATAGTGTGGTAAATTTTAGCAGAGGAAGGAACTTGAGGGTGAAATGCTACAGCTTACTCTGGTCTGGAGAGAAAGGGAGTAAAAAAGAATTGTCATGGCTCAGCGTGGGAAGAGCAGTGTGGAGAGCAGGTGTCTGCATTTCAGTCCTTCCTGCAGAGGCTGGGCTGCTCCATGGCAGCCTTGGGCTCTGTCTTCTCTTTCTTAGGTTGCAGTCTGTGTGATCTGGGGATGTGCACATGCAAGGAAAAAGGGAAGAGGGATGTGCACTCTTCTTCCTGTGGCTCTTATTAAGGCAATAAATAAAAAGTGACAAGCATGATTATTTATTCATTCTGCTGTATTATGGGCACGTGTGACCAAAAGACATTAAATTTGCAAAGTCAAGTGCTGAGAACTTCTGCAGGCTTTGATGCAGCCCTCTGTTTGTGTGGCCAGGAAATGGCCTTTGACTACCCAGCTGCAAACAGGAGGGAAGAATCAGAGTGGGAGGGATGGATGAGGGGCGTGAGTTCAAGCTGTTTCTGGGGGCAGATAATGAAAAAGAAAGCTGAGGAGTGAAGGTGCAGTCCAAAGAAGGAGGCAAAGGCAGGCTGAGTGGCCCTGTGGTCTGGGCTGTGTGTGGCTGCAGATTGCAGGGCACAAAATCCTCTCTTCCCAGTGAAGGCTGGCCTGGACAGTGCCCTGCAGAGCTGGATGTGCTCAGTGCCTTTGCTCATAAGACCAACAAGTCCAACCATAAACCTAGTATTGCCAAATCCACCACTAAACTATGTCCCTAAATGCCACATGACG
>JAODLH010000424.1:70186-82520 GCA_027575645.1 Cossypha caffra
CCAGGAGGTGACTCAAATCTAAGCTAATACCAACTCATGCTGCACTCCTGCCACACTTCACAATGGAAATACTCCTGTTTCAATGAGATGTGCTGTGAGAAAAATACTTTTAACTAAAGCTTTTGAAGTGGGGATAGTTACTGAGATTTTAAAACTGCTTCCAAAATGTTGTACTTAAGTTTTAGCTGTGGGAGGTAGACAACCACCCTTTGCTCCTTAGTTTGTCTAGGTGGTAGTAACTGGACACCAGTATTTCACAGTATTTGCACTAATCTCCTTTTTCAGACATTCCTTTGCACTGACTGCAAGTGACAGCTGTAATAACTTAATGAATAACCAGAAAAGAGCAATGTCTGCAGACAACTGTAGTGTGAAAGACATGAGTATCTCTATTATTAAAAGGCCTGATTTTCACCTCAGAATGTTCAACTCTATTTCCTGCATATTTCTCTTGTGCTTGGGCAGATTGATTTGTGTTTGAGAAATTAAAAAGAAGCCTGTTTATACATGCATTTCTTTAGAGCTATAATTCTCTTTGAAGACCAGAATAAATAAGTAAACTCATTCAGAATGGTTTCCTGCATAACACAACTGAGCATGTTGCAAAGCCAGATGGGTACATTAGAGGGTGTGGGGGGGTTGGTTTGTTGTTTTACTTTCTTTCTCAATTAATTGCTCGTTACAATTAGTTTCTTTATCTTTTTGTAGAAGACTGAGACAACAGAAATGATCTGTAACTAACTGAAAACCAGCCAACAAACCAATCCTCCTATTATTTCTGTTAATGTTACCTTTATTGTTGTAGTGGAACAGAACACAGGTTTTGGCAACACTAACAGCGAGATGGTACAAAAATCATGGTTTCTGCAGCAGATTGCACAGTGTAGAGTGGGATCCTGCAGAAGTTCGTGAATAGTTGTATGTGACAGTATTAGAAGCCTTGAAAAAAGTCATCTCTTAGATCACAGTGTTGATATCAAGTCTCATTAATAACCACATAAAATGATGTGTTGTCTGGTTTTGTTTATGACTTCCTAATACTTTGATTTTTGCACGTGCTCTTTTGTGGCACTCCATCATGATGATATCCCTGCAAGGTTTAATTTTTGTTCCTCCTGGCTGTTTTTTGCAGCATAGAGCAATTGCTGAGAGCTTCTACAGATGTCTGCTGGAGCTGTCTGCAGTCACAGGAGTAAGCAGCAGCATTTTACTTTAGGCTCATGATGCATTTGTGAATGCCTAAACGTTGCCATCCTGTGCTTTTTAGCAGGAATGGAAGGCTGACCCAGACTTTCACTGCTTTGTAGTGCTGGTAACACAGTAGGAAAAGTTATGGGATGTCTGACTCCCAGTGCAGTGATGCATTGTCTTGCTCCTTTATTTGCTGTAGGCATTGCTAACACTGTACAGGGCCACAGAAGCAACATGTGGCAAAACAAATTGTCTTTAGAAAAGCAAACCTCAGTCTGGTGTTGCTGTGGAACTCCAGTATGGCACAAGTTCTCTTGTGGTGTTGAGAGCAAATGGGATTGAGTGGCAGGCAGATGCACCTGCAGGTGTCCTGTGTTGTGCTGCACTCTTCTGGGGCATGAGAGTCCCTAACAAATGGGGGAGCACTGGCCAGAGCACAGTGCTACCAACAGAAGGGCTGGAGCATGTGGAGCTGCCTTTTCTCTAGCCCAGAATGGCACTGAGAGAGTCAGAGCTAGATTCAGAGCAGTCCAACATGCAATCTGCCACCCCTCTGCTCACATCTTCTCCTTCCCCTGAACTGCTGTGCTGCTTTAACTACTTTTCTAGCCAGATGTGCTGGCTGTGGTAAGGATGCAAAGCTGTGACACAGCTTCACCAAAAACCTGTTTTACAGACACTGTGCACTCTGGGTTCCCCTCAGACATTACCCTGTGTGGCTCAGAGAAGACAGCCTCCGAACAAAAGGGAACATGCAAATTCCTCTGTTTTTCTGTGAGCCACTGAATTCAATCAAGTCATAAAGAGAAGGTTAATGCAGCATTGCAGAGACTGCAAGTGACTGCCTGCTAAAGGGGATAAAATCTGCTCTTGCCCTGGAAACACAAGCTGAGGAAGAGGCATGAGCAGCACTGGTGTGCCTGTTAACCTGCTGGAAAACAGGAAGGTTATTCAGTGAATGCTGGCACACTCCTTCCTTCTGGGTCCTGTGAGATTTGACTTGACTTTTCAAACCTCTAGACTGGCTATATTTTAAATACAGTTAATTGGGCTGTTGTACCACTCTTGGGCATAACTGCAAGGTCCAAAGCAGCTCCGCGTTTTTCTGTCACTGGAGCTTTCTGCACTAACAGCTCTGAGAGTTTTATGGCACAGAAATGCTTCTCTTCATTGCCCTTCACCACCAGAGCTGGCAGCTCTCTCCTGGGAGTCAGAGCAGAATTCCTGCTCTTGTGAAACACCATGGCGTGCTCCCTTTCACACTCAGCTCAGCTCAGTGGAAAAGCAGCACAAGTGCCCCTAAACTCCTGCTTTGCAGTTGTTGAGCAGTGAGACGAGATGGAATTGTGTTTGGTTTCCAGAAGCTTTGCTGTGCATTCAGCTCAGGGGTGAGACTGAGCAGGATATCAGCACAATCTGTGATTTCAGTACAGTTGAGATAATGTCTTCACTGCTATGGTATCCACTCTGTTATGTGATGGTAAGACATTTCATTTTGAAATTTGTAATTTTCTAGTGCTGTCAATGATACAGCTGCTCACCAAGACATTCTCCATGCTGGGAAGCCCCAACAAATGTGCTTTGTTCCTCATTCATTATCTTGCTATGAAATATACAGATGGATTTATCCAGCTACTTCAAACAAAATCATTCTCTTGTTGAGTCTCACAGAATTCTTTTCCCACCATTAAGTTTTACTGCAGCAGTTCCCACACCAAGAACTTAATGTAAGTTGTTAAGTGGTTTTGGTTTTCCTAATTTTTTTTTTAAAGAAGTCTAATCCTTCTCTTGTTACAGTAAGTGAAATGAATATTAGATGACAGTATTATGACTGATGTATGGGTCTAGACTGCTACAAAGCTATGCAGTTGTTTTATCACCTCCTAAAGCTGTAGAAAAACCTATTAAAACAATAAAATCAAAACATTAGAATATGAGCAGCATATCCACACAAAGTGTGGCAGTTGTTCTTCACTTGAGCCCTCTACATTTTCTGCATTGAAATGGAAATTTGCCAGAAAACCAACATTCAGGCCTTGGCTGTGATTGCTGCTCATACTACACTGCTATAGAGATGCTGGCAAATACAGCACTGGGATCAGACTGCACAGATTATTTGAGGCAAAAGAACTACATGGCATTGATATTTTTATTGATGGTAAGCCTTTCAAACTTTCTCCTCAGGATTAAGGGAAGAATAGAATTGAAATTATGTTACATTTCTGAATGAGGAATAGTAAATGGCTCTTGAAAAGCTTCATTGAGTTTAACACAAAAAATTGATAGTTGTGTAGATGAATGTTACAGAAGTTGGTATTTTTGGATGAATTTGAAAATTAGGGTGCTATCTCAGGCCATGATGCAAGTGAGAAAATGAACACAATTTTTTTTTTTTAGTTTGTTTTGTCTTTTTCCAGTTGTGATTACTCAAAAGCTCTTTTGCCTCAGGTCAAGATCAGTTTCCTTTCTAGGAATGTTAGACTTCCTAACTTAAAAGCAAAAAAACACATTTACACCTGTTGCTTATCTGTGTTATGGCAAATGTTAACAAAGACAGTGACTTGGCAGTTTTAACTGTTGGGTTTTTTTTTTTAAATGGATTTTATCCTTACAAGTGATTGTATTAGAAGTCAGCAGTTTTCCTGCACACTTTCATGGGGAATTGCACATAACCTACACATCTTTGAGTGTTTCAGAGTGGGTAATCTGCCCCAAGCTCACTGGTCAGCATTGGTCTCCAGCCTTTCTGCCTGGCACCAGAACAACACAGAAAAGGAAAGTGAGAAGCTGGGAATGAAGCATGTGATGTGTGAGCATTTGTTTGACATGGGTCTGTGCCCAGGAGAGGCTGCTGCTCGTGCTCCCAGCAGATGGGGATGTGCTCTGGGAGGCAGAGGGGGATGCCCAGGCTGCCTGGGCTGGCTGCCTGCCTCTGATCACACGATGGGATTTGCATCATCTGATCATTGCAGATCATTATGGAACCTCACTCCAGGCTTTGCTGCCTCAAATAACACTTCAGCCTTGCAGCTACCTGTGACTTCCCCCAGAATTTCACATCTGAATGTTATTTTAAACACTAGTATCTTTGACTGGGAGGTGCCGTAGATCCCTCTCATCCTCTTTGCCCCAGAGGTAAAATACAGAATTGCTGAATGCATTTGCCTCAGTTGAGTGGTTAGTTAACAGCTGCATCTTTGTAAATGGTCTGTATGCTACAGTGAAGTCAGAGCTGAATTTGCTCTGTGGTCTATTGCTGCAAACTCAGAGAAACAAGGTCAATTATGGAGGAATGCCATGGCAATTAACATCTTACCCAGGGAGGCATATGAGAGGGATTTTTGACTGCATTGGATGAAAACTCGAGGCAATGCTACAGACAGAGCAAAAGAGATTTTATTAGTGGTCCTGCATGGCAGGGACCCTGCCTTGGGCAGGAATGGCCACAGTGGAATACAGCTGGAGAGAGCTGCCAGGGCAAAGACAGATCTGTGCTTGCTCACTCCATTTGCAAGTCATCACCCAGTGACCTTGTGGGGCACGAGGCAGCTGAGACTGTCCCTGGTGTGGCTGTGAAGTGCCCCAGCTTTGGCCAGTCTGAGCAGCGTGCTCACTGCCTGGCCCTGTGTGTCCCCAGGCTGCTGAAGAGGGCTTGAGGAGCTGGTGCAGTCTGGGATGTTTGTGTAAAAGCTGGTGCCAAGGGAAAGGATGGCTCTGCCAAGGCCTTGACAGTGAAAACAAGCAGCATAAGTCTGTGCTGGAGGAGTGGGAGCAGGTAGGAAAGCAGTGTGAGGGAGTCAGTGACAGGGGGGACAAGGCTTTGCATGGCAGACAGGGAAGGGGATGTCTGCAGTGTGCTGAATGGGAGCTTGCCTGGAGACTGGGGCCACATGGTCTTGCAAGTTGATATTTTAAGAGGTGTTGTGCAAGAAGAACTTGCAATGTTTAGGTGTAATCTGAGTGCAAAGATGAGGAGGGATGTTAAATTTTTTCTGCAACTTGATCAGAGTTGCACCCCTGAAGTCTCTTGAAGTAAGATGCACAGATCTGGCCTTATGTGGCTTTTGCTGGAGGGTGAATTACCCTCTTCTGCTGTCAGGCCCACTTCTTTTGATAGTCCTGCTGGGTGTTCTGCTGTTTCACCATTGTCTGCCCTCAGGGCTTCACCAGGAAGAACTGAATCAACTCTGAGTTTTCCTTACCCTTGAGGAGCATCAGGGGTCACAAGAGGGAGCCTACAGCTAGATGAGTCATTTTTCTCTGTGAACAGGCCAGCACACGTTGGCTGTTTGATGACACAAGGGCTGTGTGTGTCTTTGGCCAGTGTTCAGGACTCTTTGCACATGCCCTGGGAGAAGAGACCACAATGCAGTTTTTTGCAGCAGAAACCCATCCTCTTGTTTTCATCCTCAAGAGCAGTATATGCTTTGCATGTGTCCTTTGTTCCTTTTTCCAGGAGAGAAGGGGAAGGAGTGTGGGTTGACTGATGATGGCAGACCATAGGATGAAGGGTCACCATTCATTCCAATGGTTTATGGTTTATCACACACCACACGTGCACTAAGCTCTGAGCTCAAGCAAAGCCCATCACTGCCCCCTACAAACAGTGCAGAGCACAGAGAAGCAGCTGAGGCACGCACACAGTGATCACAGAGCTGTAAAGGTTTTGCCAGGCCTGGTGGTGAGCTTTGCTGGCAGCAATACACTGATGGTGTTTATTTACTGCCAGGAGGAAATCATGTGCAGGAGAACTTAGTTTTGCTTCCTTCATGGCTGCAGGGCAGAATGTCTGTGTTGGTCCCAGCATCCAGAGCAACTGTGGTTTCTGCACCCCAGAGAGCAGAAATTCTCCTTTCAATAATTAACTGTTGGCAAAACCACATGCCTGCAGCCTTTTTTCTGCTTCCTCCATGTAAATGAGCAAGCCATATGTGTTAGGAAAAAGGAGCATGTGGGAAGAGATGTATTGCTGCTGCTCCTACTCTCCATGTCACCAATGCTGCAGTTTAAATCTGATGAGGATCTGATACAATAGGCTGGCCATATGGAGTTTGAGGAAAATACTATACTGCCCATTTGGACACTTTTCAGCATAGATTCTTTCTACACAGATTTTGCATTTGCACATTTTATGTTCTTGCTTAAGAGCAACTGAAATTATTGCTTGGTTTTTTGAATGAAGGAGGAGGCTGCACACATAACTTTCCTTTATTACCTAAAAATTCAGCAGTTATTCACTGCCTGCTTTTGTCCAGAAGAATGGGAAAAATTGTATTGCTCTGGCTTTTTCAGTTCTGCCTGTTTCTCTGCCAGGTTTTGCTTTGGGATCTGCACAAACAGGTTCATGATGGCAGAGAGGATAAACAGCTATCCTGACACAGGCAGTCTTTGGTAGTGCTGTGCTTCAGTGTCAGCTGTGGATGGTATCCAGGGATCAGGGATGGCAGCTCTTGTCCTTTTGGTGAGTTGGGACAGTTACAGATAAGCTGCAGTTCTGGCCATACCAGCACATGCTGTTCTCTCTACTTGCTTGTGTTCTTTTAGTCTTGCAGACTGTGTGTGCCTGTAGCTCTAGATCTTTCCTTAAACTTGACTTTTCTTTTTTTAGTTGGGAGCGTTCTTCTGTTTGACTTGTTTTGGAGGCCATATGCTTTTGAAAAGTTTTCCTGGATGAATTAGGTTTTGTGAGCCATGGGGATTGTTGACATAAAAGTCTACTAATATGTGAAAGGTGTTATGAGCTCTGATTGTGAATTTTGTCTGAATAGTGCTCATCAGGTGAGAAATCACTAAGAGTGACTCTGTCTTAAGGAAACAAAGACTCATGAGTGGAAACTGTTCTCAGTAATCAGGAGGTGAAGCCATGGAGCCTTTTCTATTGTGAATCTAAGCTGATCAGCAGCTGAAACGAGACCCTTGTTCCCTCCTGCTGAAACCTCCAATCGATTCTATATACTGAGCTTTTTACTGCACAAGCCAGCTTTGTGATTTCCCCAGTCACTTATCTCTCTTTTCAGGTGGTTCTCTTTCCTTTTTTCCCCCTTAATTCTTTTCTTTCCCTCCCCTGTGTCCACACCTCACATCACCGGTGGCTGCAGGCTGGAGGAGATGCTGAGGCAGGTATTGCTGTCCATCTCAAGGTGCAGGATGCAGTCCTGAAGCTTTTCACTCTCTTCTTGCTTGGGTGATTCTTCAGTTAATTTTCTGAAGTTATTTAACTCAAGGTGTAGTCCTGAAGCACTGCAGCATGAAGCCATTAGTCATGAGCAGAATCCTGACATCCTTCCCATGCTTCTGATGGTAAAGCCTCTTCTTGCTCAGAGAGCTGGAACCTGCACTGGCACTGCCAAAAACTGACTGGTGTTTGAGCAACAAGAGGCAATGTGCCATTTCTTTATTCCTCCAAGTGCCCAAGAAAACTGGCAAGACCCCTCTGTGGTGCTTACCTCTGCCTTCTTAGGGGTGAAAAAAGGAGAACTTGGGTTTTGTTGCTCTGGAATACTGCCAGAGTGCATCTGAACAAAACGTGTATGAGTGTCTGGCTGCTGCCTCTGAGATGGGTGTTGCAGAGGTCACCCTGCCCTGCCACCCTGGTGTGCAGTGTGTTTATAAACCCATGTCGTGGAGGAGATGGCTCAAATGAGTGCAGGGATCCCAAAAAGAGCCTTGTGCTGTTTAAGCCACGTGCTGAGAAGTGAGCTCTTACTCCCTCCCTGGTGTGTCAGAGCTTTCCTGAGCCTTCTGGTGTTGTCTTGGCCCCAGTACTTCTCTGCTGTGTGCTTTTTGCATTTTAGTTTTCTTTCCTCCCCTGTGTGGACATTGGGAATGTTTATATCACAAAGATCTGTAAAGCCACCTGTGGTTTCTAAGTGCTTTGGCTCTCTGCTCAGTTCTCAAGGCTGGCTTGTGCTGCCACTGGTCACTGTGTCACAAGGCAGGTAGGTGGCCTTTGGAAATTTTTGCAGAACTGAAGCTCATTTTCCTTTCTAGATAAGTCAATATGTTTGCCCTTTTTTTGGAAGTGGGAGTTACAAGTGTATTACCCTTAGGTGTGTATTTCCTGCTGAAGTGCTGTAATGAAAAATACAGTTATCATCATGCTTATTTTGAGGGACTAGGAAAATGGCAGATCTCAATTAATGATGCCTGGTGCAGGTTCCTTCTCAACAGCCTAATGGCATAGAGTAACTCTGAAGAGGGCAGGAGCTGCCTGAGGCTGCCAGAGCAGCATAAAAGAGATGTGAAAAGACTTGGGAATTACTTTGCTATTTGCTTTTCTTTTATAATCTCATCTTGACCCCTTTTTCCTTACTTGACTTTAGTCCCTATCCAGACAAGTGCAGTGTTTCTGAAGTGGCTTCAGTGGTGAAATAAGGTAAGAATAACAGAGACTGTACACATCCAGGCTGAAGGCAAAGCTTTGTGATGCTGCTAATAAAAAACATGAGAGAGGGGCTGAGAGGCAGGAATAGTTCCTGTTGGGCTCTGAGCTCTCACCTGAAGCTGATGCTCCCTTGGGTTTGGTTAGGGGCTACATTTTCTTGTTTAATCAGAAGTTTACTAGTAATCCAACAGGGGTTTTGCTCTTTTAGTGTTTGTTTTAAAGGCAAGCAGTTGAAACTGTGAACTGATAGTCTTCTCTTAAAACATTATTGTATACTTTCTTTGTCAGTAGCAGCAAAATAAATGCTTAGGGGGAGGCCTGGACCTCACAGAAAACCTTTCAGATGGAGGGGCTGGTGAATGCCAGAAATGACACAGCTGATGGCTTTGTCATTGCTTTGTGTCACAGTCTGGGATTACCAAACAGCTACTTTGAGCTCAATTATGGAATCATTGCTAAATCTGCACAAGTTTGTTTTAATCCCATAAAAGGGAAAATCTAACTCCTAAAATCAATTTGCCACATCAGGATGGAAATCTTTTAATCACTGCTGTCCCATCTTCTGTTGGGTGTGCCTAAAATACCATGGCTGAGCAAAGAAAAGCACAAGCCTTTTCCATGGGATTTTCCTTTTCCAGCTTGGAAAGGGCTCACAGGTCACTGGCTTTTGTAATTAATCAGTAGCACATATTCTGATTCTTGGAGGTTCCACTGGAATTTATACACGTGCCAAGTATTTCACAGGTATCATATACAATTTGTTCATGCGGGTCTTTTTATAAATTTAAAAAGTTAACACTCCAGATAGGTGCTAAGTGAGTTTTATCAGGATCCTGTTGGATGTAACTCCTGCTCTGAAAATCCCATTAGCACTTACTCATTTCTTTCACACTCACTGTTCAAAATGTGCCCTGTGGGCCCATTGAAAGTCATCTGACCATATATCTGCAGGGTTAGGATGAGAATGAGGTGAATTAGGTGAATAAGGCCTGCAAATATTCAATAACTCTTAATTACATGTGATAGAGAGATTATTAGAAGCTTTTTTTTGAATTGACATTACATTGGAGGACTTAATTTTTCATTATCTTGTTATGCACCAGTTAATCTCTGGAGGAAAAATTACTCCTGATAAGGTGGAGTTTCATGCTTGGACCCACCTCTGTCCTGCACCTTTAGGAGCTTGGGAGCAGAGGTTAATCCTTGTCACAGGGAGCACTGGTGACTGGGCCCAGTAAGGATATCCACATGACTGGTGTCTGCTCTTGCAGTGTCTGACCTTATTCACCTGAAGCCATCAAAGCTCTGATAATGGAAAAAGAAATGTTGATTTTTGAATCTGATCCTTTAAATTATGCTGATGCATCATCTTCTGGGAGTGTCTGTGGGGTGTAATTTAATCATATTTTTGCACCTACGGATTATGCAATAGGTAAATTAAAATTAAGGCATTGAGGTGAAGATATCTTTACTGTCATTAACTAAGTGACTGTGCAGTTTACAATTAGTTTAAATTTTTTTGCATAATTCTGGTGGTATCTAGAGTTTTGTTTATCAATTTCAGTTTGTATTAATCATAAGCAGAGAGAAATGCATAATTTAATAATACAGCCTCTCATGCTCTGTTTTGTAATTTCCTGACTTAATCCCTATGAAACCCTATTAGTTGTGCTCTCAATGAATATTTATCTCACATTCACTGGATTTTGGCCTTTGTCCTGGTTAGAAAGGTTGCTGTAGCAGCATGTGTAAAACCAGGATATGACAAATGTGGTGCCATGTCTTTCACTCAGCTACCTGGAGCTGAAATAGCAGCTGGCAGTGGTGGGTCTGCATTCTGCAGCAGTGCACAAGTGCCCCTGGAGTCACCAGGGCCCAGATCTTCCTGTGGAAGGGCTGTGGCAGCCTCCTGTCAAGAGTCACAGATGTCAGATTAGTGAGAGCTGAGCCTTGAACTGATGCTAGCCACCAAATCCTGAATTTCACTGCTGGTGAGAGCCAGTCCCTTGCTCCTGCTCTCTCTATGTATAGGACCATGGGGGTCTGGCTTGGAGATATAAACAAGAACAGCACCAGTGGTGATTTAGATTGGATAACAGGGAGAATTTCTGAAATAGGCTGCCTAGGAAAGCAGTGGAGTCATCATCCCTGGGGGAATTTAAAAGGATTGTAGATGTGGTGTTTAGGGATGTGCTTTAGTGGTAGATTACAGGACTCAAAAATCTTAAGGGTCTCTTCCAACATGAATGATTCCATGATTCAGAAGTCTGAAATAGTGTAACTTGTTCTTTTCTTGGCCCTGTTTCTGGTGTCCCATGTTCTTGGAGTCATCTGTGCTCTTCTCGTGTGCTGTTTTGGGAGGCTCCTGAGTGTGACATAAGTACATCCTTGGAGGAGCTGTACTAAAGGCATTCTGAGGATCTTTGAGGACTTTTGAAGAGAAGCTGGTGTCACTGCTGTCTAAAACCAGCGCTGCATTCACCAGGATCTCACCCAAGCCTTCCAGCATGCACCAGCAGAGGTTATAGGGAATGACATCTCTCATTTCTACTGCTGTTAATACACACATTCATTCTTTTGTGATGCCAAGTGTAAAAGGAACATGTCAAGGCTGAAGTCTGAAAGGTCTTTTTTTGGCTTTGGTTTCTGCAGTGTGCACACACATCATCCCTTCAATTCTGTTCCTGCACAGAATCATGTTTAAGATTGCTTCAGTGCTCTCTGTGAACCAGTAAAATGAAAGAAACAAAGTACAAGCCTGTCATTTTCTGAGGATACAGACACAGCTGGAAGCTGTGAGCTTGCTTGCATGTCTCGTAGGGATGGATGTGACCAAGTTTCATGTTTCCATTTCAGTCCAGTGGCATTGTTACAGTGTGCTTTCCTCTTTTTAGTTTGACTTCTTTCTTTAGTGGCTGTGTCATTTACTTTAGGATGAGGATTAATTTATGGACTTTGCATTTTTAATTTGTTTTCATCCTTTGATTTTCTGTGATGCACAACTCTAAAACATCAGTGTGCAAAAGAGGCATAATGCTTTGATGAAAACCTAGTGCCAGAACTCTCACTCCTTGTCCTCTGGCCTCTTTCCCTACTCCAGCAATGTGCCCCTGGTGCAGAGCTAGCCCCACTCTTTGGGAGGAGGAGTGGGGGAAAGCTGAGCTGGGATGCTGCTCAGAGCAATTGGGAGTTCACTGGGAGTGCCAGCAGCTCTGGGGTTCCAGTCTGACTGTCCTTCACCTGCTCAGGCAGGAGCTCTGTGGTCTTTCTCTTGCCCAGCATGGAGGGAATGTGTTTTTAAACAGGACTCTGAGAGTCCATTGACTTTCAGTTGAGAATGAAGGTGATAAATGCCTTACCTGCTTCAATTTTATTGCACAGAAAAGTGTCTTATGCTTGAGTTTTCTGGCACCAGTTCCTGCGACTTTTGAGAATAGATAATAACTCATTCTAGAGCTTATTTAATGCTGGTGAAAGTGCTGGGTTTTAAAGAACTTTCATTGGTCAGGTTGTTCCACAATTACCTGTTGTAGGGCTGTGCACTGATCTGAGGAGCACTGGCTGCTCTTGGCTCCAGGGGTTTGGATTGAGTTCTGCATTGTTATGGAGCAACAGTTTGTGAGAAGTTGACTATCCAGTTTAGAATAATGAACTGGGGCTGAGAGCTCGGATCTCTTGGTGTGTCTTGTCACTGACTTCCTGGGGTAATGATTTATTCATTTTGCCTGGGGCTATTTGGCATGGTTACACTGTAAAAAT
>JAODLH010000424.1:127385-138278 GCA_027575645.1 Cossypha caffra
ACAGAGGACTGGAGGAAGTGTGCAAAGAAAAACTGAGAACTTGCAAAATAGGTGGAAGAAATGTGCTGCAATAGGAAACACTCAAACACCTTTCAGTCCTAAAATCAAAATAACGAATAGCACAAACAGCTGTTGCTGCACTGATCTGAAGATGGTAAATGGCTCACACACTGAATGTGGGTCAACAACACCCTGTCCTTAAGAAAAAGGCAAGTGTCCCAGTGAGGGTGACAGCAGCAAGGACTACCCAGGATATCAAAAACATGACCTGTGGGGACAGAGTGAGGACCAGAGCTTCAGCTGGAGAAGGAGAAAATGGAGGGGAAACATGAAATTAGTTTTCAGCTCTCTGTGTGACGACTGCAAAGAGAAAGTCTATTTTCCACAGCTCTTCTGCTACTGGGATGTAGTAGAACAGGTTTAGCAGGTGAGACATGGGATTAGAAGCCAGGAAAACTTGCTAATGGCTGGAATGAATCAATGCCACAGTAGGATTTTGGGGTTGCTGCCCGTTGTCTTTTGTGAGCCAGAGCAGATCATCAGGAATTGCTTCAGGAGCTGGTGATCCTGCTTTTGGCAGGAGTATGATGACAGGAGCTCCTGAGGCCAGCTCCAGCACTGCTGTCCACAGTGTTAGGAGCTGCAGAGGATGAGAAGGATTGAGTCTGTGCTTCCAGCTCTGTGTTAGTGGAAAAGATGGACACCTGCATGAATTTGGGGTGTGCCAGTCACTAGAGCTGCAGGAGGGCAGGGAGTTCAGCCTTCCCATCGAGTGTTGCCTGCCTTGCTGCCTGGAGAGGCCTGTTGCTCACCCAGAGAAGCCTGCAGCAGGATTTCTGTGCAGCCAGCCTCTGGCCTGGGGTCTACACTAAACACATGGATTTTGACATGCAGCTCATGCTGAATAGCAAGGCAGTCTTTTCAGCTTCCTCCCACACCTGCTGAATTATCTCCTGTGCTCCTGCAGCACCTGTGATGTGTAGCTAATGTCATTATTTACACTGTGTTGGCTCTGTGGCAGGCATAGGCTTTTGTTCTGAGTTTGCACAGCACCCAGCACAATGGAGCTGCACAGCAGCACAACAGACAGCAGCAGTAATGGCACAGAGGGACTTGCTCCACCAGGGAGGCTTTTCCTGTGGTTTTCTTGTGGCTCTGTATGTTGTACATGCAATGACAGCACAGAGAAAGAGCAATCTCTAAGCAAGCCTGTCAGACTGACAGCTTCTTGCTTCTATTCACTGCAGGGCACTCACATGCCAAATACTAAAAACAGTGTTTTAAAAATACCAAAATGAGCAATAACATCTGTAAGGCACCAAAAGCAAAGGCAGTAAACAAACCACAGCAAAGCAGAACACATCGAGGGTGGCAGGTTTCAGTGTCTGTTCCCCTCAAGGTATAGAACATTCATAGATGGTTGGCACACAGGATTGAATTAAGAGGAAAAGCTTCCTTATTTGCATCCTTTGAAAACTGTTGTCCGTACATAAGCCTGGGAAAGTTATGTAACTGTCACCCAGAGTTGTACATTCAAGGAGTTGTCAAGGAAGTTTAGCAAAATGATGTTTCCTAATGCTTCTCCAAGTACTTCACAGTGCTATAAAAAGGCCACAAGCTTCTGTATACTTCAAGAGCATAAATGTTTACCTCTGATGTCTACGAAAAAAACAAGTCACAATTGATTTTCTTGTAGCTCAAGTCTTGTGGGGTTTTTTTGCCTTCTCTGCTACCTTTTATTTCAATTTGCTATGAGTTTGATTCAATTTCTTCATGCATCTTAAGTTTCTTAATTTCAGTTCATTTTAACTTCTTCCCCTATTTTAGGTTACATACATTAGGCATTTGAGACTGAAATTTTCTAGAGTACTGTAAGTAACAAATTAATAACATTTATTGGAGCTGCTTTAGATGGTTTGCTGAATCCAAGCTCAAAGGAAATGAAATACTCCTAAACACTGAAGCAGGGCTAAAGATGAGAATTTACATTTGTAAATCTGGGTGTTGTTTGGGCAATGCTTGTTTTGTTTGCAGGACTTGTTTACATCTAACAGATGAATGCTGGATGAATTTTCAAATGGGGAAAAATGTACTGTTTCAAGTGAGCAAAACCAAACAAGAAACATACCTTTGAGCTAGCCTGTCAAGTTTCATCTAAACATTTCTGCATCCAACAATTTTATGTTGCAGAAGCAGAGCTCCTGAAGAGCAAAGACAATTCAGTAAATCTATTGTCTGTAAAATACAGTTTGTGTGACTAAGGCAAGAAATATGCTTTAATCTAATAATGAATTTATTTCTGGATAAAGATCATTCCAAAACTTTAATTTTTGAAACTTTTGGGTTAGTTATATCACAATGTATTACAAAAAAGTTTAAACAAACTTCATCTATTTCCTCACTATCTTCTGTGTCTACTCTGGCATAATTAAAGTATAAATTAATTAAGTTTTAAGTGAGGGAGTAACTGTAATAGCGGTTGAATTTAAAAAGTAGTGGAAGAAACTAAGTTGAACGTCAAATCCTTTTAGGTCTCAAGTCACTAATACTGAAAATCCTGTAGGTCACGTTTACTTTTATAAAATCACTGTGCAAAAACATCAGTAGGCAAAATCCAATCTGCATAATTGAAGCAAGTTAAATGGTACGAAGAATGCCTTGGACAAATAGCTACGAGGGACAGGTACTTATACATAACCATTAGTGTAACTCTGTGAGTCTCCTTGGACTTAACTGCAGAGCTGCAGGGCTGCAGAGAAGCTGCAGATGGGAAAAGGGGCACTTTGCACATTGCTGCAGGGGCCAGTGTGCTCATGCAAGGCACTGACACTTTGCTCCCAGAGCTGAAACGATCGGGTTTGGCTCCACGGGCAGTGGGGAAAGCAAGCAGAGCAGGGGCAGTGCCACAGGACAGCCCAGCAGCCAGAGCTGTCACCAGGCTGGGGTGCACGTGCCACAGCTGAAGCATCCTGCCTCTTGTTCAGACCTTTAATTCCATGGAACACACACACACCCAACCAGAATCTCATCAGAATGTTTTAATTTCGCCACAAATAAAACATTGCACGATCCCGTCAGCAAGGCTGGAAAAAAACAACAATGAACTGTTGCTACCCCAAGACACCTAGCCAGGAAAGAGTTAGAGCTTGACATGGATATCAGCTAAATTTTAAGAGATTTTGGTCACAGTTTCTGGTGTTACTCTGGTGAAGAGCTGGTCTGGTACCAAAATTGGGTCTACAGTTTATCAGACTCACTAAAAGGACAGGGCAGTATTGCAAATAGTGGAGTAAATATTTAAAAAAAAAATTAGTGTAGAAGGAGAAGAAGTCAGGACTGTGAAGTCCAGAGAGATGAAAAAAACTGACTTTGTACAAAATGATTAAGCACCTCAAGAAGATGAAGAGCATCTTTCATAACAAAAACATGCTATCACTACACTGAACTGAAAATTGACATTATTCTGGATACCTGATGTTTTGTAGAGAGGGGAAGAAAAGTACTGATTTTTTTTTCCCCACTGTATTATCATAGGAATTCTGACTTTTCAGTCTGAAGGAATATTAGTGATTTGAAAGGAAAGCATTCTGGGAGAGCACTAAGGAGGAGTTATCTCTAAAAACTAAGATCAAGTTTTCTTAATCTAGAAAGAATCAAGAAACAGACAAAGAAGAAATTAAAGCTTTTTGTATTGGATAACCATATCTAAAATATTTGAAAAGACATTTTAAACGAATGTTCTCCACTGCCTGCTATAAATCCTCTGTCTGTGTGGATTGCAAAATCTTCCTGTGATTGCTAGATTGGAAAATAATACGAATAATGCCAAGACACTGAGTGATGTTAAATTTTAATCATAAACCAATACCAGCACCGTAATAAATTTTAGAAGGATGTTCTTCGATTTCTATATCTAATTTCATTGTAGTGCTGTAAGGAACGATGTTATTTAATGAGAAGAACTTTATGAGGAGCATGAATTCAGCACTGTTGGATCGGAGCACATGAGATAGGTGGCTGCTCCTCAGGCACAGCCCAGTGCTTGTGGGGAGCTTCTCCCAAGGGCAGTGAGGCCAGGGCCCAGAGAACCCTGTGTAAGAGAGGCGAGGCTGAGGGAGGCAGTGAGGTGTACTGCTAACAAATTCTGCTGTCAAACACAATTCCTTCGTGCATGTGCAGGTGCACACCGTGTGCCAATGTTTCTGGGGTTTCTGACGGCGGAATTTTAAACTCTCCTGGTTTTTGGGATTACTTGTCATGGTCCCAAGCCTCCATGCTTAATCTTTCCAGGTATTTTTAAGACCTTTCAAGTATTAATCTATGTATTTCTGCCAGGTGCATTTTCAGGAAGTGTGCACAGTGCTTGCAGGATTTTTACAAACTTTTTCAAATGTTATTTATACAACAAAACACAAGTTTTATGGGCTCCTAATTAGATCTCACATATGTTTTCCATTTGGGAGGCTGCAAATGGCTGCTGGGAAGTTCTGGCTGCTGTTTGTTTCTTTCTGGCTAGAGGAACCAAATTCACTCAGGAATAAATTCCATGGATTTTAGGAGGCTTTGAAAAGCAATTAATGTGTTCTGATTTATTTATGACACTTGTCAGACATTTGTGCAATGTGAAATCTGATGGGTGTGGTGTGTGTCAGATCTGGGTTGCACGCTCTGGTTACACAAAATTATTTACTCCACACACAACCAAAGCCTTCAGTACAGCACTGGCTGTAGGAGCAGACAAAACTGAAGGGGAAAATTGCCAACCTTTCTTAATTCTGACCAGAGAAAGTTGTTTTGTGAAATGTTAAAAGTCAAGCTCTTCTGTTTTACATTGGATATATTCATTATTGTTTTCCAAAAAGCTTAGATTTATTTCTCCAAATAGAGTTTAATAGGATGAATGGAGATTTTCATCAGGATGTTTTTTTAGCGATAAATCACTCCTCCAAAAATATGTAATTGCTCTTTTATCCTAAGATAAAGGATGTTATTTGTTCACAGTTCTATTAAAGATCATCAGTAACTGATGTCATAGAGGTTCAGCCAAGATGTGAAGTGTCACTAGCAAAACCCACAGGCTAATCTTTATGGGACACATTAGCATTTCAAAGTTTTAAAGCAATTCTTCAGGCTGTGAGTGACTGAGCTTCCCCTGAGCTTCCCCATCCTGCTGAGTACATGCAGATGTTTAAAATTCAGACTGGCCCTGGCCCTGAGCATCCTGCTTTGAGCAGGGTGCTGGATTTGCCATTTTCCAGAGGTGCCTTCCCATGTCAGCCACTCTTTGGTTCTGCACATTCTCAAAACTTGCCCTTCTGCTGCCATTCTCTCCTTGTAAAAAAGGCCTCCTGGCAAGTTATATAAATTTGAATTTGGAAAGCCTCCATTTAACCTATTTTCAGCCAATGACTTGAGCTGAATCTTAAGTTTCTTTTGGAGGATATGCTATAGCTACCTACGTAGTGGTTTTGTTAATTAAAAGAAGTAATCATCCATGAAGGTTCTTGAATTGCAGTCATCTTAAAGGGAATATTCCATATGCAGCAGCATCCAAGTGATCTTGCCAAAGCTGGACAGCAATTTCTCCTGCTGATGGAGCACTCCACCATGAGAGCAAGGAGACAGATTCTGCACTGTTCTGCACCTGGCAGAACTCCATTGGCTTCATTAGGTGGATTTATCCTGAGTAGATTCTCAGATGTTACAGGAATATGACACAGAGGTGAAAAATTAAAATACAAAAAGCTGCTAGGTCTGGCCCTGTAAAAACAAAGTGATAATGCTGGGGATTTATATTCTGGTTGTAGGAGGCTGAATTTACTAAATTAACCCCAAGCTTGGATTAGGACAGTAAGAATTATGGAATTCTTTTTGGAGTGACAATGATTTTGAAATTTGTTGCAACAAGGAATTTTTAAATTACATTTTGAGAAATTGCAGTTTGTCTGCTATCAGGGAGGATACTAATTTATTGTCATTTTGTTCAGTTTCCCAATAGACCCCAAAAAAAACCCCTAATAAAACCTAGGGTAGAAAGTTGGAGCCACTCTCTTGCCCCCTCCAGGAGTGGCATGACCTGCGTGGCCTGGTGCCGTGTGCTCTGCTTGGCAGGCTGTGTCACCTTGAGAGGGACTTTGAGCTCTTGGGAGCCCCAGCAGCTGCTCCTGGGGAGCAGCTGGAGCTCTGGGTGATACCTGTCACAACAGGATCCGTGCCTGAGGGCCCACAGGTTAATGACCCTCAATGCCTTCCTTCCACGGGGGTCCAGGGAAAGGAGACCGAGCGGAAATAGGGAAGAGGGAAGAATAGGCACACGCAGGGGAGAGCATCAGAGGCAGAAAAAGCAGGAAAAAAGGTCAGATGGTTATCCAGAGAAGAAACAGACAGCTGCAAAGAGCCTGAGGAAAAGGGGCTTGCAGAGAGTTTTTCTGTCAGGGTTTTTTGCAGGTTATTGTTAGCCTGCTTTTCCCATAGAGGAGTGTGGTTTTCACACTGTGTGCACACATCCCCTCTCCCTGTAACAATTGCTGAATCACCTGAGCAGTGTACAGATGCAATCCCTGTAGGTTTCATCAAGGTGAAGGACATTGCAGGAGAGCAAAACCTCTTTCTTTTTGGGAGTGGAGGGGAAGATGTAGCACAAACACATTCCATGGTACCCTGCAAAAAAGGTGCTGAGCACCTAAAGCTTGGAAAAGCTTCAGGAAGGGTTTGCACATCAGCCTAAAACCACGAAATCCAGGTAAGCAGAGAACAAGGTTTTGTTACTCCTGAAAGTTTTGGGTTGCCATAAGTGGTTTATTTTAGACAAAAATTAGCTGGAGAATGAGATGGACTGTAAGATGATCTTTAAGGTCCTTTTCAAACCAAACCATTCTATGATTCTGTGGAATATAGAAAAGTAGATTTAAAGATCACTCAAGGGAAAAGGAAAGAAAGAAAGAACTAAAACAAAACAAAAAAAAAAACCCCAAACAAACAAACAAAAAGGATTCTCTAAGTAGGCTGTTCCAAAAAATAAATGTGTACTTTGAGGGTTTGGGGTCTGTGCACGGAAAAAGTGCAACTTTGTTGGAGACTGGAGTTTTACTGGCTTGTTCACCTTACACCAAGGAATTTTTAAACTCACAGTTGCAGTTTCCACAGGAAACCTGATGCTTTGAAGTGCAGCTTCGAAATCTTCCTTTTTTACCACCCCAGACATTTTGTGAATGTAGCCCCCATTGCCTGGTTGAATTGCTCTGTGAAAATAGCATGTTCCTTCCCTAGCCAAGTAACTTGAAATTATCTTCAACATCCAAGGCATACAGACTGAGCCTTACAGAAATGATTGATGAGCATCACCTCCCACTATTTTCTATAAATATTTTTTTCCATTTAACATAATTTTGATTGTCATATTTATTTTAATGTCAAGGCTCATATAATCATGTGTTCCTTATCTTACATTTGACTGAAAGTAGACAAAGAGAGAAAGCATCCAGACCAGACTAAATACAATTTCTTACATATTTTTCTTATAGGGTTCCTCAGCTTGTTTATACTGGCACAGCCACACTGACCTCAGTGGAGCTGGGTATATTCAGCCAAAATGAAAATCTGGTCCACAAAATTCCCTCTTCCTCCCTCTTGTGGCTGTGCAAACTATTTTATTACAGCAGCCTCTTCTTTTCTTATGTGGAATTCAAAAGGCATTATCATTTTCTTCTCAAGCATCTCATCTTGAGCTTTTTAGACTTTTTAGACTAATACTTGGAACACTAAAACCTTTCACGCTATTAGATCAATATAAGGAATAAATATTATCCAACAGCCCTCTATTTTCTACCTCACAGGCTATTTGAAACACTTGACAAAGTGCTTATAACCACTGTGTACGCCCAAAGAACTTTATGGAATACGTTGTGTGAAAAATATGTTATTATTGAGATTTCACCATCTAATGGCAAGCCTGACTGCTGTGGAATTTACAGTATGTCTCACAGCTATTTAATATGGAAAACCAGAAATATTTTATTTCATGTTATGTGGGATTTTGTGTGGAAAGTTTGTCTAAACAGAAGTAGTTTACAATTCACTGTAAAACCAATTTTTTCACAGTAGCCAGCATTCCAAAATAAATGCATTGCAGTTGTAGAATATTACAATATTTTTTTTTTTTTTGCTTCATGCATTATTAACAAAATAGCCTGTTTGTCTCTTCTACTAGACTCCACACTGTGGGTGCAAACTTAAAGAACAAGAAAAGGGGTTCAGAGAGAGATCTGGCCATTATGTAGTGAGTGCAAGCCTAAAGATTAGAAAAATTATGTTTTGACTCTTTTGCTGAGTATTATTGATATCTCCATTAGGAAAATAATTGAATCAAATCTTCTGCTGAGATATTTTGTCAAGGAAGCCACAACATAAAAAAATATTGATTTAGATAATTGTAGAGCTCTGTTCACATTTCTCCCTCAGCAATCTTAAATTCTGACCCTGTGCATGATGGAAGTGAGTTGATACTGAAGAAGGTGATATAGGATAGAGGGTCTAAACTTAATTTATTTTGTAACTATTGCAGCAGAAGAGAGCAGATGTAATCACTGTGCTCTGCAGCAGATCCTCAGAACATCACAGCATCCTGGCCCTGTGCTTTAGAATAATGCCTATAAAAGAAGACCAATTACCGAGCAGAGCATTTCACAAGACATGAAAAACAGCTGAAGAGTATTTTTTCACTTAGTTATGTCTGGCATTCCAAGTGACTGGAGAAATTGTCAGAATGTGATTTCTTATCTCCACACACTTGCTTTAAGCCACAGTGACAGTGCTTTACTTTGGAAACTGGGAATAATACCAGTGCTAAAAGCATGCTCTCACTTTGATTAAGCTATAATTTTATTACAGCAAACTTTAGATATATGATAGTTAATTAACTGATTTCAGCTTACTTGTACAGTTCATGCTGCTATTCATTGTTGTATCCGATTTGGGCTGGTACTTTCAAACAGACCTAAGGGAGCAAAGTGTTTAAATGTGACTGAAACTCAGTGGGAAATGGAGATGTACTTACCTGGGACACCTTAGAGATTCCTGGCTGTAAACTGGCCACTTCCTCAGGTTTATTCCTCATAAGTGCAGGGGATTTTTGTTGGTGTTTAAGGCAGAAGAGGATGGTTCATTACTGAAGAACAAAAAAATGGGTCTCACCTTGAGCTAAAGGTGCTAATCTGGGGGAAAAGGCACCTGAGGACCAGGACCTTGGAGAATGTGCCCACATCATTGTTCTGTGGGTGTTTGTTAGTGGAGTTTTCTCATGTTAATGATGTTGGTATTGGTCCCAGGGTGCTTGTCTTTCAGATAAGAATAATAAAAATTACTGTTACAGATGTTGGAGGCTGAGTTACCTGCTGGAGGAACAGAGCTACTGGCAGAGGATTAATTCTGGAAGCAATTCAAATGTTTGCACCTTTGATAAACTGTTTCACTGTCAGTGTTCTCAGACTGAACACATTAATGTGTTTAGCTTGTTCCAATCAAGAGTCTCAGGTGGTATGCTGGCAAATTGACCCTCTAGGAAACACCAAATACTGTCATGTTTTGAATGATAACCTAGATGTTTGCATGGTTTTTTCTGGCTACATGTGACCTTTTTCTCCCCTAACAATCCCACTGTCTTAGCACCCAGCTCCCTGGCAGGTTTCCTACTTTGTTTTCCAAAATATGGATGAGGTTATGAATGATGTCATTTATTTTCCTGTCCATGGTCTGTGCTGGAGGTGTGGAGTAATCAGATTAAAAGATGGTGCCTTTCATGCTATTGCTCAACTTTGTAATTATCTGCTCATGAGTTAAGAAGTTCTGCTGAATGTTAGGATTCCTTACACACCCTCCCATCCCAAAGATCATGACACTTAAAAATAACATGATCTCGTCACATCCTCAGTGAGAAAAAATAACACTAATTTCCAATTTATTTTTTTCGAATTATTTTTGGCATTTTGATGTGTTGTGTCAGGATGTATCAGCCATATCTGGGCACACACAGCAGTGTGATTGGCAGGACTGGAGAGCACAGCAGCTCCAGCCCTTCTCTTTCTGGGCAGGATACACCCAAAGAGATGGGATGCTCCTGCATCTCATTTTCAAATGGGGCTGCTCATGTTTTTAAATCTTACCCCTCCATTCATAACCCACACTTTTACATCTTGCTCGGCTCCTTGGCTCAAGAATGAAGTGTGTATTAGCAAAATAGATGTGATAAATGTATTTAGAATAGTGTGCTGTGTTTGTAACCCTGTGTGAGATGTTACACAGTGATTCGTGGTATTATAATCAGTATAAACAAGAACACTGAAGCCAAAGTAAAGCATAAACATAAGACAAAAGAAAATCTAATTTCATTATATTTGCTGAAATCACTTTGTTATAAATTGTTGATTTTTCTTTGTTTTTTATGTATTTTTATTATAATATATAGTCACTATAATCATAAATAGTATCCACTCAGTTGCAAATCCAGTACAATATGCTGAGTTTGAGTTATACAGAAATGGACTTTCTGAGTTTTCAGGCAGAGTTTGAAGAAGGGGATCTGGCAAAGTCAAACATATGGATGCAGCCTGTAGGGGGAATTTGGAGAGAGGGAAAGGCCAATTTCTGAATGGTCTTTGCTGATTGAAATGGAGCACCAGTGATTTGTATCCACTGAGGACTTGGCCTGATGTGTTGAGAGGTAAAACACATGTTTAATCTGAAATCCTCCTGAAATATTTTCCCTATTCAATTTTCTTGCAATGTTTTTTTTTTTTTTGTCCATGACTTCCAAAAAGCTCTTTTCCAAACGTGCCTCTCTCTGTGGCATTGATGTTAAGTAATACCTTTAGTATCCTGGCAGTTTCACATTACATA
>JAODLH010000424.1:161629-171997 GCA_027575645.1 Cossypha caffra
ATTTGTGTTCCCCAATTCTGTTAGTCTGCAGGGCTGATAAATTTATTAGATGCTCGTATGGGCTGTGAGGTAATGGAATGGTTGGTTTCTCTCCTCCACCCTGGAGGAAAGAGAAACCAAGTAGGCACTCCCAGCTGCAACCTGCACTGCTCAAGAGGCACACAACCACCAGAACTGAATTAACTTTAAATAACTCATCTTAAGGCCAAAACAGAAACTTGTCAAAACAAACCAAAAATCAGGTAGTTTTCCTTTCATTAATACTGCATTTCCCTGCTTGAAGCTGGTTCATTAAACTGAAAATTGCTCAAAACAGGCATCTCTGCAAAGAATGCTTCGAGCAAAATTAATTAGTTTTGCTAGGCTGGTAATGCACCTTGCTTCGACTGGAATTGGAATTATTTTTTCCAATAAAGCTACAACACTTTTTATCAGAATTGTCATTAATTGTAGGAAATAGGAATGTGAGAGAAGAATTTGTCAAATCTAATTTAAACACACAGTGACCCTTAAAAGTTACTGATTTTCCTCATGAGATGCAGTAGGATTTAAACAAACATCTGAAATTCGCCTGACCAGCGCTGAGTCTGTGTCTAGTCTAAGGAATTCCCAAGTGTCCTTTCATGTTGTTAAACAATAGCTGGGTAAATTTTGCCTAAGGGTACTCATAAAATATTGAAAAAATATTTAATCTGCTCTTGCTGTTCCTTTTTTTGTTAAAAAAAACCCAACAATTTATGTCCTTTTTAAGTTGCAGTGCAGTTTGGAGAAGAGCTTTATTTTGTATAAACTGTGTTTGCAAGTGGTGATCCACTGAGAAATTAGCATGGAATAAACAGAATTTGAACTCTGCAGCTGTTCCTTTGGCACTCTCCGTGGCTGGGTCTGATGCTTTTCGGTGGCTGGGACAAAACCCAAGTGCAAGGTCAGCTGAGTGGATCTTCAGGAGGACTGTGACCTGCTCCTCCTGTGCAGACCCTCAGAAAGCTGAGTGCCACAACGTGCCCGTCACAGGGACTGGGCTGCAGGCAGCTCGTGGAGACAGCTCCAGGGATCCACAGCACTGCAGAAGGTGCCAGCTGCTGCTCTGGGAATTCTGGCTGGGAGGGCCAAATAGATTGGCTTGATGACCCCTGCTTGCTTCCAGCTGCATCCCTAAGTATTTCTTTTTAAATGAAGAGTGGGGGTGTGTAGAACATGCAATGTGTGATAACACCACTGATATTTCCTCGTGGGCTGAGGCTGAATTTCCACGCTGGCTGCAGTTCAGCCATGTCCTGGTGGTCTGGTTCCCTCTGTGAATAATTGAAATGCTGCTGGTGCAGTGTCAACAGAAACAGCATGGTCTGGGTTGCGAGGGGAGGGGCTATTTTTGCTTTTCTTAAAAACAATTCTGTAAGATTTCTTCACACCAGCAGTGCTTTGTTTTCTTGGCATCCTGACTGTGTCTATTTTTTGTAATCTCCTCCTTGTGTGCAGATCTTGGTGCTGAATTATGCTTTTCTTGCATTACATTCTGCTAAAACACATAAATGTGGGAATATTAGGAACAGTAATTATCCAAAATATTTATCATTATGGACATTTTTATTTCTGCTGGAGTCCCAAGTTTCCTTTTTTTCTCCCTCCCACTCCTAATCTCTTATTGTGTTGATTGATACATTCTTTATACTATGTTGAGGGCTTTCCCCTCCTTTTTTTTCTTCCTGCATAGAGAACATTTCTGCTGCAATATCTTATTTTCATGCTGTTGACCAGCTCATTATCTCTCTCACAAACAAACGTATTTTTAATGTGTTTAAATTTCTTTCTTGGTACCAAATCACGAAAGGAAGAGACACTGCTTCCTCAGCCCACTTTTATTATCATGCTCTTGAAAACACTCACCAGATTCATAACTTGAGAATCCTGTTCAGTGTCTAGCTTTGGGTCTGCTTTTTCTGTGAGCTGGGGAGGTGACAGAAAAGAGAAAGGAATGAAAAGGCTTTAAGAGCAAGACTAAAATAAAATAAAATAATAAAATAAAATGAAATAAAATAAAATAATAAGATAAAATAAAATAAAATAGTCTGACATAAGTAGTTAACTATGAAAATTTGGCAACATCAGAAACTACAATCACTTTTTTATGTGGATCAGAAATGTAGGACATTTTTATCAAATGTAATGATATTTTCAGTGTTACTATGATAATGAAGGTTAATAAATTATGACTCATTATTCTCTTGCTGGGAAATGTACTGGCCATGGAAAACATCTCAGGTGATGGCTGAGGGGATTGTGGAAAATGTTGCCACGTTGAAGGTGATTGGCTTCCTTCAAAAAAAGACTTTGTAAATGGACTTTTGCACTGAGAGTGTCAAGTGGGTAATTCACACTTACTCCCATTACACTGTAATTGATTTGTAACACGTAAAACGTGTGCTCCCAATCTCATAATTGATTTGTAACATGTAAATCGTGTGCTCCCAATCTCAATCAAGAATAGTAGCAAAGCAGAAGTTACCATAACTAACTAGCCCAGCTCTGTGCTAGAGGGAGGAGTGTTTAAAAGGTTAGCAAACACTTGTAAATGCAGTTTTGCCTTCACAGTGGGGACTGAGCAACATTACTTGGCAACTGGTGAGATTCCAGCTGTTCCCACTGGAAAAAGATGTGTTTGCAGGCTAACAGAAAAAGTCCTGGCTGTCAACAGGTGATTCTGCACTTCTGGTCTGATTTGAGCCACTGCCAGCTGCTGCAGCTGGGGGTACCACTCATCCAACACTCACTGCTCACAAGGGCTGTTCAGACCCCTCAAAGTGATAACAAACCTCAGTGGCATCTCAGGATGTTCCAGAGGAGGTAACAGAGGTGGGGGTGACACAGAGGAGTAAAACTTCATGAAGTTTGCCATGGAAAATGACTACTTACTCTGCTGTCTGTCAAATACAGGGAAAAGAAACTGCAGGATTGCATGGAAAATGTTCCTCTGAGGGTCATTGTTCCTCTGCAGGGCTGATTGGGGATGCCACTTTACTGTTTGTTGCTAATGGCTAAAGTCATGAACCAAACACTTAATAAATGTTTAATTGTAGTAGTAAGTTGTTTAAACATTTCTGGGACACAGTATTATAATTAATTGCAGTTATTAGCTCTGGGTTCAGTGCTTGTCTGTGAAAGCTCTGGGGTCTCCAGCCCTTCTCCATCAGCCTGTGAGCAGGTTCACATGGCTGATCCAGCACATGGAGCCTCTTGGGAAGCTTCAATGAAAAGTAGAGACCACCAAACAAATTGCTTTCTACTCCATTTTTAGAGTGCACAATCCTTCTGACAGTCCCTTTGGAGCCCAGCTGCAAAGCAGCTGTAATCTGTGACATAAAGAGTATTAAAAAACTGTCTTTTTAAAGTCATTGGTACTCCTTAAAAAAAAAAAAAAAAAAGATCCAGGTACTTTGACAGGAGTGTTCTTACTTGATCATCCGATCACTACAATTTTTGATACAGAGTTTTTTTGATGAATTTTTTTTCTGGACAAAAATAATTTTCAGACACACATGTTTTACAGCTGCTTCAAATCTTACCTTATTTCCCAAGATTTTAAACTTCCTCCTTTTTAACACAGTGTCAACATGCCTACTTGCACAGTCAATACATTTAAGAGCAAACAAAGCTATAAATATCTGTATTTGGGGGAGGTTTGAGCAGGAGATCAGAGCATACCTGTGTCTTTGTGGAGATGGACTCAGTGGCTGCAATGAGGTTTTTTCCCCATCCCTGTAGGAAGCTGCACATAACAGCACACTCAGAAAAACCCACCAGATAGAAGGAGAAACATCCCTGTTGTGTTTTGCAGAAAAATTAATTTTGATTGGCAGTTCTAAGAAGGTCACATTGATTTAATTAGAAGTTGTATTCACTTCTTCTACTGTTGTTGTATAAAGATTACTCAGATTTTTTGTGCAATTTTAATCTTTTTAGTTTTCTGGGAAAACTTAGGATGGTGAGAAAAGACAGACCCAATTATCTATCAAGCACTTGCATAATCCTAAAATATACCTCTCTGTAAGGATATAATGACAGTGTGCACTTTAAAATAAATTCTCCTAGCAGTAACAAAGCTGGGGATTTGGTAAGTCTCTCAGTCCAATTTCAAGTGAGCAGGAAGAGACAATTTGTCACAGTCAAGTGATCTTAGGACCTGCTGTCTTTATTTTCTTAAAATATGAAGTATAAAAATTTAATGCTGTAATTTTATGGAAATGTTCCTTACTCAATTCACAGGGATTTAAATACAGTAAAGTAGCAGTACATAATCTTTTTTGTGAAAAGAGTTTTGAAGTAAAACCACCTACATTGAAGTAACTGCCAGTCCTTGGAAGTTAGAGGAAAATGTAGAGGTAAGTGCATGAAAAAAATCCTCAGTTATTTTATACATATGAGCTCAAAATTCTTGGGTTCCCCCCCCCCTTCCTCTCTACAAAGTGGGCTCTGGATTGCACCTGATTTAGCCAGAGGAGTAAATTAAGCACATAAGAATTTGGGTTGCAGGGCAGGATTTTGGCTCCCTGTCAGACTTCTGCACTTGCTTTTTCCAGTCTCCAGGCTCATTTGTATGCCTTGCACAGGGGCACAGGCACGGGCTGGGTGGTGTTTGGGACAGGATTAACAAACATGGTCGTACTGCTCTTTGTGCCTCTTGGGCAGTGCAAGTGCTCTGCATCTGCCAAGCCAGTGTAAATGCTGCAGGCAGTAAATAATGACACATCAGGATTTTGGAATGAATATGGCTGTATGATTAACCCTTTATCTTTGCTGGCACAGGCTGTGACAGTGGGCAAATTGAATTTGGAGCAAACCTGTGCTCCCCTGTCAGATCCCTGACCCCCCCTCCCGAGGCTGCAGTTTGGAGGGATGCCTGCCCCGCTCACCTGCTGCACCCAGCCCTGGCTCTGCAGCCCTGCCAGCCCCTGTGACAGTCACATTCCCTGGGGTTCTGTCCAGAGGCCTTGAAATGAGTCACAGCCTGTGAAACCTCAGGGGTGTTGGTGGGACTGTGTGTGCTGCCCTCTGTTTGTGTCCTCATTTTCATGGGTGAAAGGGAACTGTGCTCTCCAGAAGTGATTTGACTGAAAAGGAAAGTGCAAAGTTTCTACTTAGATGTGATTTATTTTTCCTGCTGTTGCTGTACTCAAGCTAAGCTTTTGTCCTAAACATTTAACTCTAATTTATAGCAACAGAAGTGACTTCTTCTACTCCTGTAGTTCTTCCAGTCCATCTTGCATGCTGACCAGTGAGCCATGACACCCATATATCCCAAGCAATTAGATTTCCTTTTCCAGTGTAGCACTTCCAAAAGTGCCCTTGAAAACCTGGATGATGATCATGCCACTCCATGCTGTACAGCACTCTGCACTGCCTGTGCCTAAGTATTCAAATGTTGCCTTACTAAGTGGTTGTTTAATTGTAATAGCTGGTGTGTTGTTTTGCCAGTCCTTGTAATCACCTGAGCATCTTAGGAGGAATGTTTGCAGCACTGAGCATTAGTGGGTAAGCTTTTTTTGGAATGATTTAGCATTACTGCATAATACTGTGCAATATCTCCATCTGGTTCAAGTGAGTGAATAGTGGTTTGGGTGAAGCCTCTAGATTTAATATTGCAGAAAAATGTCAACAATTACAGTGCAGTGTGGCCAGCTGCAGTTTGTTTGACATGATGGCATTGCACTGATGACTCTCCTATCACCTGCAGCTACTTAGAGCTGAAAGAGAAAGGACTCCTAATGTCTTTTCATCTTGTAATGGGAGAAAAGGTGAGTCTGGTGTCACACTGTTGACTTTCCTCAAAGAAATTAGGAGTGCAGAAATCCAACACAAGGTGATGAGACAAAATGGTCTGTAGGAGAATAAAAAAGTTGAAGCAAGCTGAAAAAAATTCCCAATTGTCCTTAGACTGGGTGAAATGGATGAAGATAGTTTGGTGTGGATTTATTTAGCTTCTCTTTAAAATAACAAAGAAAGCTCTCTTACACTCTCCAATCACAGCAGCACAACAGTAATATTGCAGGGGGTAGTCTGATATTGATGGCTTTTCTAGTGGGCAAACTATGCACATTCTATTGCTTTTATGTAGTGTCTTCTATTGCAGTTCATGAAGAAAAGAAATTATCTTGGGAATCAGAAATGGATAATTAGCATCAACAAAAAATGCAATTATCCTTGCAAGATTAGACTATTTGGGGAAGATTGAGTTTTTTAAGTCATGGGGTGATTTCAGCCAGAAGAGAGCTATAGAATGTTGATTCCAGTCTCATGTCATTTATCCTTTTCCCAGCTTCCCCAAACAGTTGATACTAGCTGCAGAATTTAGATTCAGACTTTGAACTCCTGCCTTGCAGAGATCCAGAAATGAAATGAGGCTCCCTTTCTGTGTTAAAATACTGACTGAGTGGGGAAAAAATTTTATTGAATCAATCAATGCCAGTTCTTTTGTTTAGTTCTTTCCTGTTTTCACATTTTACTGTTCTTGAAAGCTTTTCTCCCCCTTTATTACTCTACTCCAGACACCTGCAGCTCCACTCTAGGTGATGTCTTCCACCAAATGCCTGTACTTGTACAAATCACCACTGGAAATATTAGTTAGGGCTGCTGCATTCTTATGGTGACATGGTGATGTCCCTGTGCTTTGATGAGAACACAGTATTGGGATAGCAGGGAGGAGAGGGGTGCTGCCAGCTGGGTGCCACAAAACTGAGAGCTCCTTCCACAAAGGAAAGTAGGGCTGATTTTATGTTATGGCTGCTTATTTGTAGCTGCCTTAAAGCACTGTGCAAATGCCTGCAACTTCAAAATGTTCCAGAAAGTTAAGTTTACTTATTTTATTTATTTTGGGGCTGGGGTGGTGAAGTTAGGGCATTAGAGATTCAGAGAAAGTTTCATTTAGCATTTTATGTGGTGTACAGTGGCTTAGAGAAGGACCACCTGGTTACTTGGGCAAAAATGACTTAGCCACATACTCTTCAATTAATTTTTTTTGTGCAGGTGAGTGAAGCAAACTAATCAGACCCTGACTCATGAGTGTGTCTTTATCCCTGATCCAGCATAGCATTTTAACTCTCCCTCTTGAGTATGTCAGAAGCTGGAGGAGCTTTGTCCTGCTGGAGGTGAGCATGTGGCTGCCTGCAAGCCTTGAGCACTGCTGGCAGCCCTAGGAGTGTGAAAGGTCTCAGGTTAGAAAAAAAATAAAAATCTTTGCTTTGGATATTGTGGAGACAGCTGTGCCCTAAGGGTAAATCACTGCTTTGGAGGCCAGGCAATGCTGATTATACTATTTCCTCAGGAGTTACCTGGGAGTGGCTATTTAAACTGGATCAGTGGCTTCAGAGGAGCTCTGCTGTTAGCTGGTGCCTGGGAATGTGCCCTGCAGCCTGAAATGGATGCTGCTGCTTGGGAAAGCTGCCAGATTGTTTTAAACAGCTAGAGCAGAAATAATAAAAAAAAAATCTCTGCAATGCCTCATGTATTTTAAATATTGTTAAATAATTTTAGTTGCGCAAGTGGAAGAGGAAACCAGCTAGGTAATCTGCTGATAGGAAAATCCTGAATGGAATGATCAGCCAGCTCGTGTAGGAGCTTGTTGCCCAGCAACTACACAAGTAAACTTTCACTTCTCACTACATTTTCCAGATCTCATTAGATTCACCAAATAAAATTAACTCCATCTTCAAAACACAGAAGAAAACCTTGCAGTATGGAAAACAGAGTCTTCCAAGTGCTCTGGGACATCCCCTGGGCTCAGCTGTCCTGGCTGTGTCCCCTCCCAGCCCCTTGGAGCACACTTAAAATTTGAGAGATTGCTCCAGGTGGGGATAACAACATTCCTAACCAGCATTTTTAAAACTGAGATTTATACAGTGAAGCTTGAATTGCAACCTTTTTTTTCCCTGAACTTACAGAACAAACCTTAGGGTGCTCTGGAAATACCTGTTTCACCCAGAAACAGAAGGCAGTAAATGTTCAGAAAGCATCAGAAAGATAGATAGAAACGGTTGGTGTTCCACTCTGCAAGTGTTTGAAGCATTTTGAAGAACAGAATGCAGTGCACTCCCGTCTGAGGTTTATAAAGCTGGCTCAGGAACAGTGAGGGTGCCTGACAAGGTGTGAGAGGTGATGCCCAAAATCCAGCAGGTTTTGCAAGCCAGCATCAGCAGATGTGGTGAAGGTCAAGGGCACTTTTCCATGCAGGCAGCTGGTGAATTGGTCGACTTTAACTGGTTGAGATTAATTTGTTTCACTTGGCAATTATATCCTGGACAGAGATGGCTCATGTTTGCAAAGTCTGGGCTGAAAACCAGATCTTCTCCAGGCAAGGATCCAGCAGTGCCTCACATCTGGCACAGCTGGAGAGGCCTGAGGTGGCTCTTGTCTGCAGCAGAGAGAGGCTGGTGACCCGAGGGATCCTCAGTGGGGCCTTGGTTTGCTCCCCTCCGTGGGGCAATTCCCCTTCTCCTCTCAGGGACACTGTGCCTGGCTGTGCCTCTCTCCGTGGGGAAGGTGCTGTGGAGCTGCTGCACTCCAGCTACATTCACACTTTCTGCATTTTGCACTTCAGTGCCTCTCATTTAATCCCCAAATTAGGCAGCTCCTTAGAGAACAATTACATTTGCTGGAATAGTCACTTACTAATACATTTACCAGGATTTGCACAGGGTGCAGTTTACAAACACTGCCTTCAGGAAATGTTTTCAGGCTATTCAAGTCATTTTCAGGTTGTGCACTTAAAGGGAATAATTTGCTTTATCACCCAAGGATCCTGAGGTGCTGAGGGGGTATTTTTTCATAGGTTTTCATAGCTCTCGCTGCTCAAATTATTTACTTTTTTTTTTTTTCCCAGTAGTTGCTTCTCAGAGAGGCAGACCTGGTGGGGTGTTAGCACTTCTACTGAGATGTGGGGACTGAGTGCAGAGCAGTGGGAAGAGGAAAAGGAGGCAAAATAATCACCTGATAAAATCTGACTCATGGGGACAAGGTCCTGAAAGCACCATCCAGGCCTTGCAGGTCCTGCCTCTTCCTCTTGTTAGCAATCAAATCAAACCATCAGGATTTGGTGTGCTCACGTTTCTACAGATAATTGCATTTAACAGATTTTTTTTATGCAAGTCTTGAGGAAGAACTTCATTGCATTTGAGTTATTTCTTTCTCCTATTTGTCTGAGACCAATCAGGCAGAGAGAACTGTGCTTTTGTTAATTCCCAGCCTAATTTATCTTCTCTATTTTTTATCTTCACCAATTTCAATTTATTTCTTTCTTGGCTGCAGAGGACTGTGATGAACTTGCAGTGAAAAATCTGAAACCAAAGACAGCATTTAATCAAAACATTCGTACATTCAACTTAATTCCCCTGATTTTATTTATTTCCTTAGATACCTGATATAGGAGTTTAAGTGATGGAACTAAATAACAGTGAAAGCAAATGATCTCAGGGAAAGTTCTGCTGATTCTCGTAGCTCTTGTCTTGGGTTGATGGTATTTCATTAATTTCATTTGCCATCCTGTGTGACAGCATAATTATGATATAAGAGTTAGCTAGGTGGCATAAAATAATCTGCCAGTAAAGCCTCAAAGACAAGGTCACATAGAGTACAAGTGCCTTCAAAATTATGTTCCTGGAACAAGCGTTCCAGCTACAGAAAAAAGTAAAACAAGTAACATTTTAATTTTTGACACCACCTCCAGCAGCTGCAAAGCAGCTCACCAAAATGAACTACAGCACTTTAAAAAGCCATTAATATTAATTTAGATTTCATTTTTGTTTATGTGGGACAATATTAAAAATCAGCTGTTTATGTTTCTAGAAAATAAAGTAAATTGTTTAAAAAATTAATTATAACAAGAGTTTTTTAATTTCAAGTAAATATTTGTGTCTGTTTTCTGACAAAAAGCATGTTGTTGCATCTCCTGCCTTCTTGCAGGCGATAATGTATTTTATTTTGATCAAGATGAATTTTGAGAAGATCTTCCTAGATTACTTTGTATATATGTTTGTCTTTATATCAGTGTGTGTGATGCTACAAACCACAAATAAACAGATAGGGATATTTTGTGGTTTCTAGCATCAGCTGTGCTAACTCTGGAAGCAGGTGATTTCTAAGGGTTTGCTTTGTTACTGGTTTTTTACTTGTTGCTGCTTTAAAAACAATCCCTGTCACTGTTCTGTGGCAGCAATGTATTCTTATTTCCTTTGCCTTTTTTTTTGCCTCTTCTTTCAGAATCAATCTCACTTTCAGTTCTGCATAACCCCTTCTTCCTTTGGGTGCAGTGTTTTCCTTAGTCTCTGCACTTTGACTTTCACACCTGCACTCATTGTTTCTGCTCCTGCCTCGCTCGAA
>JAODLH010000424.1:181352-192596 GCA_027575645.1 Cossypha caffra
GCAGACACAGGGATCAGCAGGCCAGAAGGGGGGATAAAGGAGCTGGGAGGTGATACCTGTGCTAGGAGAGGAGCCCTGCAGAGGTGGGTGCTGTGAGCAGGAGCAGTGTGTTTGCCAGGCTGTGGCAGGGATGGAGGGCTGCAGGGACCAGCCTGGCAAAGCAGCAGCACAGCCTGGCATCACACCTGTAACCCCTGCCAGGGATGTAACTGTGAGCCTGGCCTCTTGGGAGACAGCCCTGGTACAGAATCCTCCCTAGCACAGGCTGGGTTACTCCTCACAGCCCCTTCTCCATCCTCCTGAACCAGCTGAAGTCTCAGGAAACGAGCTATGTGCAGAAGGATGCAGGATTGCACAAGGAGACCAAAGCAGGGACAGACCTCCAGGTGGAGGGGGCTGCATGGAAAACACATGGAGCCTCGAGGGGAGGCTGCCACAGCTCCCCAGGGCAGGAGGGTGTGCTGGCAATGAATGACAGGGCTGGCAAAGCCACTGTGAGGGCCACAGAGAGCACACAGGGCAGCAAGGGCACAACCCTCCCTGGGGCCACGCTGGTGACCATACACACCTCAGGTGAGCTGCAAGGCCTTCCCTCATCCTCCTCACAGGTCCATAAGCTTCAGTGGGATTGAGCTGCTCTCAATTAAATCTGTTATTTGTGCTCTGCACAGCCTGCAATGATGTCACCTTGATGGAAAAAAAACAGATTAAAGCTGGTGTGAGGAGAAACAAGACTGCGAATTTTTATCACTTAGGAAGGCTCAAAGGAGGCAGAAAGAAAGCTAGGAAACAGAAAAAAGAAATTTTCAGAGTTTACACCAAAATGAAAAAATTAAAATTAATGATTCTGCTCGTTTACCCCACAGATACCAAAAGAGACAGGAAATATTAGAATAAGAAATGTTTCTAGGAGGATAACTTGACCATTTGTGGAAACCTTAGACCTGGGGATGTTGGCATCATCAGTTTCTCTTCATAAATGTGAAACCTGAAGTAGAAGTCATGCAGTGAAGGATTCAAGCCTAGTCTTCCAGTGACTCTGCCTGGACTGATCTGGCCCCTGGAAGCTGATATTTGCAGTAGGAAAAAGTGTACTCAAATTGTCTGGGTAGGGAACTGAACCAGTTTAGCCACAGGAGCAGAGTTAACAGGCCAGGCAGACACTCAGCTGCAGGGAGCAATCAAAGGGAAAACGTTTGCAAGGTTAAAAATAAATAAATACATAAATCAGGTCTTGAGTGTAATTGCAAGCTAAATACCACTCAGTACTTATAAGTCACAATCAGTGCCTCTAAATGCCACCTTAAGACTGAGTCAAGAGCAGGAAGATGAAGAAAGATCTCAAAAAATTCCCCCAATAACCAGTTCAAAAGACTTCTGTTTGGAGGGCATATATTCATCTGGCACAGCAGATAAGCTGATTAGATTTGCATCAAAGTGTGGTGTTAATACAGCAAAGGCCAAATGTGAATTCTAAGTGAAGCAGAGAAAAGGAAAAGAAGCTCATGGCACTTGAAATGCTAGAGGGATCTTAGAGGTGATGTGTTCTTTTTAAAGCTTAAGTGAAAGAAAAAACTTAGACTGGTCTTGACTCCCTCTTCACATCACCCTCACCCTCTGCTGGTGTTTGTGGTGTAGGGGCTGATTCAGGTGTGCAGGAGCAGACTGCTTTGACTTCAGCCTCTGTCCCTAGCCTAGGAGAGGGCAGGGGATGCCTTCAGGTGCACTGGCAGCTTCTCCAAAACTCAGTGCTCAGGGCAGGGTGATGTGGTGCCTGATTTCCTCTTACTGGGCAGTGAAAGTAGATGAAGGCAGAGGAAATCACTGCTTTTGAAGCAGTCATACATAAACCAGTGAAACCTGGAGAATTTAGCTGGGATGAATATATGAGTGCATGTGCACAGAGCTGTGGCTTGTTGCTTTGTGGCTGGACCACTGCCAGAAAGTTTCTTAACTCCTTTGGGCAGAAAAGGAAAAAGCATTTTAGAAATGAAACTCAGTCTTCCCAAGTGAAATATTCCCCAGAACTGTTCCTCCTTGGTGATGTGTTTTGGAACACAAGTCTGTGGAATTCAGAAAGTTTCAGAAGAAGTCCTTCAGCCTAGGGAAAGCAGCATTTCAGACTCACTTGGCTTTGGGCATCTTGCTCCAAGTTCCCTGGGAGAGCAAAGGGTGCTGTGCTGCATCCTCTTCAAGTCTTCATCTCTCTGCTGAGACTTGGTTTCACTTGCCACTAGCTGGATTTCTTCATGGAGAGGTCATTGCAGGTAATTTATATGGAATTCTGCATGGCTGAGTGGCAATGAACCTGGTTACTCTCTCAGAGTGACACTAATGGACATTTTATGTTGCAGTGTATTGTAGAAAACAGTGGACAAAGCTGGAACTGTGGTGAACTGTCTCTGACAGAGCTGGTTTACAACAGTAGCTGGGTAAACTGAAAACTGGATTTGTCTTTAACTGCTCCCTTTCAAAGAACATGATATTTTTTCTTTATCAGAAATGTGCTAGCTTGCCATGAAGTCTAATGCAAGAATGACTGGAACAGTTCTCACAAATGTAGTTTACCTGATAACCTTAACCCTCATGGTTAGGAGACACAAAAGGCACCATTGGCTTAAAAAATTGGCATTGTGAGATTGTTAATCATTCACTTGCAGACAGTGTATCCCAACAGAAAATACACTTGAGAAACCTGGCCTGCCTTTTTGGCTCTGCCCATTACCTGCTGGTTATCTGTCTCATCTCTGCTTCCTGATCTGAAATAAGCCCCCAGCCTCAGCCTGCTTAAATTGCAGAGTATTTTGGGCACTATTAGTGACCAGATGGCCTCATCTCCGTGGGCTGGGAGTTTGGTGAGTCTGGGGAGGGAAAGGAGCAGCCCCTGATGTGCTGCTCGTGCTGACACTCCCTGAGCTGGCCAGCTACAGCCCACCTGGGAGCAGAGTGTCTCCTCACCTCCCCTTCCCAAATCAGCAGCTGAGGTAAGGGATGCACAAACTGAGCTGTGTGGAGCCCAGCTGCACCAGTGAATAGCACTGCTGGTAAAGGAACTGATGCTCTCAGATGTTTCAGCCAGCTCTGGCGTGCTGTTAAAACTGAAAAAAATTCCATTCATCTTCTCTGAAGTTGTTAGAGAAGAATGAAGATTTTATGGGTTGTGTGTTGATCCTGTGTATGTGACAGGAGGATGTGGCAGTTCCATTCTGCAGCTTGTAAGAAGAAGCAGTTCACAGTTGAATTCAAAGCAGAATTTCTTCCTGGCATCCCACCCAGCAGATGCAATTTGATTTGATTCAAACTACTTGAAACAAGATAATTTGATCTTGGTTTCCTATAAAACTACACATGATTAAAACCAATGTTTTCCTAAACCTGTATTTTTCATGTAGAAATGGATTTTGATGCCCTTTTGGGACTACCTAAAAACAGAGGCCAGACAAAATGAAGAGAATAAAAAGTGGTTCTATTTATTGAGAGCAGATGAAGCCCCCCAGTGGCTACACTCAAAAATAGATGTGTCACGGGTTTTCACACTTTTATAAACCCCCATTTGCATATTGGGGGTTAATCTTCCAATTACAGCTTCAGTTAATGAGGCAATTTACCCCAAATTTGCTGCCCTGAACTTGATGTGTCCTTGATTCCCAGCCCAGAGAGGAATTGTTGTGTCTGACTGAAATGTGAGGACAGTAGCTAGCACAATATATGGAGTTTAGAGTTACACACTAAAGAATTACAGGATTACAAATACATGAAAAATCTACAAGCTAAAATCCAAACTACCATTTGGTAGTTGCAAAAACATGAAATAATGGTGTCTTGGTAGAGGCTTGCTATTGTGCTGCCTTCTACTTCTGTGTGTTGGTTCTCCAAATGTTTTAGTCTTACCTGCAAATGTTTAAAGATAATTTAATTAGCAGCAAGGGCCCTTCTCTCTAGGAAAATCCCATGCAATTTTATTAAGGTGGAAAATGGAAAAGGATAAAGATCAAGACTATAATTTTTAATTCAGTATCACACTCTCCAGTGTCTCATTATCCTCCCTGTAAATGATTCATAGCCAATAATTGTCTGTGAAGAACAAATGACTCCCCTGTTCCCAAATCTCCCACACTTATCCTTGAGATACCTTTGTTCTGGATTAAGACTTTCCCCCACTAAGTCTGCACAAATGTCTCTTTCTCCTTGGCTGTTAGGAGGCAGAAGAGATGAAGCAGAGTGTTCCCTCTGCTCCTTCCCTCAGGCTGGGAAACCCTCAGGCAGGGTTTGCACTCAACAAAGCCCTTGAGGAGCCACCAAGACCCACCCAGGAGCAGCTGCCAAAGCCCTGTGACCATCAGGGTGCTGTAACCCCTGTGAGAATCAAACTGCAAGGTGAGCTCTCAAACTCAGCCTGGAGAGACAGGCTGGGCTTGGCACTTCCCTCCCAGGCAGGGACACGCAGGGAGATCCCCCCTGTGCTCCTGGCATCTTGAAAAAGGCTTTTTTTGGAGCATGAAGGATCTTTCCTCTGGTTTTTCTGGTCCTCCCGGCCCATGGATGCCTAGAATAAATTCTGCTCCTTCATGCTTCAGACATTGTGAGGTAAATCTGCTCTGTCCTGGCTCAGCAAGAGTCGATGAGGATTTGTAGTGCAGAAACAGATGGGAGCCCTTCCCTAAATCCAGTGAGAAGAGTTTTAATGAGGAGCCTTGCAGTGTGTGCCAGGCTGTTTGTGTCCTGCTGCTCCAAATCACTGTGGGCACTGTGCTGCCTGCTGCTCACCTGACACAGCTCCTCTGGCAGCTGGGTGCTGAAATGGGGGTGCTGTGGGTAAGTCTCCAGTTGCTTCAGCAGGGCACTGCAGGGAGTCTGTCTGCTCTTGAAATTGCTTTGCAAAGAGCCAGCATGGGAGCTGCAGCCACTCTGCAGTGCTGCCTGCAGGCTCAGTCAGTGCTTTTCTGTCCCCCACGTGCTCCCACCCTCTGAGATGGGTTCGCTGCACGAGGAATTGCACATCATAAATATGTCTCTGTTTGCCATCTCACTGCAAACTGTATTTCATGCTCTCTTTTCCACATGGATACCAGCTCCTCCTCATCCCAACACTCATTTCATCCAACTTTTTGTCTCTCCTCTTGAGAAATTGTTTCCTTGCTTGTTCAAGGATTTTTGCCCTCCAGTTTTATCATACATACACACATACACGTATTATGTGTTATATTTTCTGTATGTTTCTGTGTAGTAACACTGTTCTGTGCTTTGGGTTTGATGGTTCAACAACACAGTGACCCAGGGCACTGCTGAGGGCTCTTGTGTGACCCTGGGAGAGAGGAGGGGCTGCATGGGCTCCCATGCCTCTCCTGTGGAGTGCCATGGCTGTGGCACTTTGGATGCCCTGCTCCAAATGCACTGTTCAGGTTGGCCTTCAGAGCTCTGACTCACAGACTCCTTTGTTCCTGTGCAAATCTGAGCTTGCAGCTGAAGAGCAGCACAGGAAAGGCAATAAATATATTTTCTAGGGGTCACAGGCACCAAGATGTCCATAAACATCTTTAAGAGCTCCTGCAGGTCTCCTGGAGTAGGGAGGCAAATTACTGCCTCAGACAAATGTCTAGACTGCTCAGTAAGTCTTTGTGGAACAGGTAAGTCTGAATGGATGGTGCTAAGTTAGGTGTAGAGTGGAGTTTTCCCTTCCTAAAACATTGCTGTTCCCTTAAACTGTTGGAGTCTCCTTCCTCCTGTTGCTGAAGACCACGTGTTGTTCCTTCCTTATTGAAAGCTGCAATAAACTGATGTCAAGTATGTTTCCTTATAGGTAGGAAACACTCAAATTGTCTTAAATTAGATTTTTCTTATTAGAGGGGAAAAAAGGGGGGTTGTATAAAGGCTTTGTGTGCAGAGAAAAATTCAATTACTACTCCATTTCTTTCCAGAAGGAATCATACATGCATTTTAAGTTGATCTGTGCTGTTCTTGCTTAGCATACTGAATTGCTCCTCAATGGATTCATTTGTTTTGCCTGGAGATCCTCAAAGAATTGTGTCAGTGGCCATGGGGAACCACATTGCAGTGGAGGTTTCATTTGGGAGGTTTATGTGATAGAATAAGGTTGTAGAAGAGCAATTCCTGTGTGTGGGTGCCTCTCCCATAAACAAGTGTTATCCATGAGTGCACACCTGCCTCCATGGAACCAGGAAGGCACTGTGATAAGAAAGCTGCTTTGGTGACTCACCAGGCTGCTGGACAGCTGCACAAACATCTTCAGGATGCTCCCTGGATTGTCCTGGCTGTTTGTAAGGCCCTGATTGCAGTGAGTCCGGGCCTGGGTGCCCTGTTCCCTGGACAGCAGTGCCTGGTGAGGGACAGCTCTGTTAACATTGCACTCGGAGTGTGCAGGGAGCAGGGCCAGGAGCAGGACGACCTCAGCCAGCAGCTGAAAGGTGTAACAGTGCTAAGCCCTTCCTGGCTTTGCAAGTGAAGTGTTTGTAAAAGCAAAAATTTGCCTCCTTTACTTACTGCCCAGACCTGTAATTCCACAATTAGTGATGCAGCTGGCTCTTCAGGATGGTTTGTTCCTGCTCCCTGGCTCTGAGTGCTCACCCAGGTCACCTCCTGCACCAGCTCTGGCATTCCAGCAGCTCCTGCAGCTGCAGGACCCTCATGCCAACAGCACCTCAGGAAAAGTGGCCTGGAAGTGGCCTGGGGCTTTGTGCTTGTTGCATCACCTTTTGTTCCTCCCTGGTGTGTGGTTTCTAATTTCAAATTTCTTGCATTGCAAAATTAATTCATTTTTAAACAGAAGTGCAAGCCTTACTAAACAACTATTAAAAGCTGTTGCATAATTAGAGATTATCAAGGATGTTTGGTATCAGTTTTTCATGTCAATTTTTCTTTTTCATGTCAATTTTTCTGTTTTAATTATAACAAGATCGTGATTATAGATTTATCACATTTCTCAGATGTGATGGCTTTTAATCGTGCCTCATAAAATAGTATTTTGGTTTGTAAAAAGAGATGGCCTGAAAATATGAGTTGTAATCTGTAGATGTTTGGAGCTAGGTAATGTATTAATAGTAACATCCTAACCATGAATGCTTCAAATATATAAATGTAAGTGGACACAAAGAACGTGGGCTTGAAAGGAATCACCTTTAATGTTATGAAGTCAAGTACCTAAAAATCTGGAAAATGGTACAGCTAAACCATTTCTGTAAACTACATTTTCCCTTTTTTAGGGCAGATAGAAAGGAGCAGGTAAATAGGAGGAAAATATGCCAGTGCTTGAGGTTTTTGTAGTTTCACAGCTGTCAAATGGTTTATGTGGTGTATAGAGCACTGACCTGCTGGTGGAGGAAAGAAGAATGCATGTCAAATCATTTCATTTTGCAATTGGGTGTTTGCCTGGTTTCTTGCAGAGTGTGGAAGGTGAGCACTGGGTGGGAAGGTGCAGGACAAGGCAGATGATCCTGCCCAAGGAAATGGGCTCCTTGCCTGGCCTTCTCTGCTGAGCTCCTCCACAATGGGGACTTCTGGGACTTCACCCGAAAATCCCCATAAGCTTTTTGCTAAACCACTTTCACTTTCTGGACACTTGTAGCTGTGGCCATGTTTGCCTTAAACATACTGAGTTTCTAGTGATAGCTACTCTGGGGAGAGATGGGGGAATGATTGTAGGGGCCTCAGATTATGGCCATTCTTGAGACTGCTGTCATGGAGGTGCAGTAAGTTTGGAAAAGAGAGCTCAAGTGCAGTTGGCATGGAATATGTTTGTCCAGTGTAAGAACAGCTGCAGTACTTCAGATAATGCTGCCTTTCCCCTCATTTTCTTATCAGCTTCTTGCTTTCCATAAGCTGAAAGCTGTGTCATCTCCTTCTTGGGGAATGGATCATGCAGTGATCTTTTCTGCTTCATTGCAAAGTCAGCTAAGTCAAATTAAAGAGTCTTTATGTTAAATAGCCACAAATTAATGCATATGACTTTGTGCTGGAGCTGGTGAAGAGCAATTGCATCAAAGAGTACTTTTTGCAAAATTATTTATTGTTATTTATTATCTGCTTCTGCAGAGCCCTGTGTCTAGACTGGGTTTGAACTGTGTAGGAAATCTGCAATACTGCTGGAAACCATGCACATAAAGGGAGATTTTAATTCTGGTATTCTCTGTTTCAAACTGCTTTTTCTTGCACTGCACCACAGGAAAGAGACCTCTATGCAAGAATCATTCAAATACAGTGAGAAACAGATGGAAGCACGTTCCTGTTGCAATGAAAAATCAACACACACATTTCAGATTTTTGTTGGACAGCACTGTCCACGATGAGTACAATATTAGACACTTCTGTGTGCAGTTCCTAAACAGGGCTTGACAGGGCAGGTGTGGGTGTTTCAAGCTGATGCTTCAGTGGCAACTTTTTCATCATGTTCTGCTTCACAAAGCTCATTTCTTTTCCTTGTCCTCCTCTTGTTTTCCCTTCCTGCACCTTGCCCCTATGCCATCAATTATTGTTTATTTTAAGATTTAAATCTCAGCTGGCCTGTGGGTGTTAATATTCTGTTCATGTTTTTAGCCCTCCCAAACTCAGCTGAACTTAAGCCAGGTTCAAGTACAAGCAGGGATAATGCACAGATTTGAGTCATTTTGCAGTAGGTGCATAAAGGCATGGCACAATGCTGCCAATTTCTGGGAAGTGCTCAGGAACTGTCTTGGAGCATGGCAGCCCTAGCAGCTCCCCTGGGGGCTGGTAGCTTGGTTCATTTGTACTTGCTGTCACACAGAGAATTAGATATTCACTCAGAAAATGCTTTTGTTTCCTTGTTAAACAGTGGTAATGTACTCAAGGATGAAAATCACTTTTGAGCCTGAAACAAGAAAACACTTTCAGTCTTTCAGATGCTGTTGCATTTGAAAAATATTAATTCTGATGCAGCAATAGGAAGCTGTGTTTTGGGGGAGATTTTGTAGGCTTTTCAAATAGTATGAAAAAAATAAAAGGATGTACGGTTTCTTGTCTGTTACAGATTTCAGTAATTTACCTCTTTACCAGGATGCTGCATGTGAAGCATGTGGCCATTTTGTATTTTGCATTTGGAAAGGTTTTATTGTAAAGATGAGTTTCCTGCTGTGGTTACTGCTATATGCAAAAGACATGAATTTACAGTTGCTCCCATTCCTGTGGCTACAACAAATCAAAGTGGGAGAACTCTCACTGTGCCAGTCAAGTAATAGAAAGAAAAATGGCAGAGTTAAGTTTAAGCAAGTTGGAGAGCCCAAGGCAGAAGTTCCCACTGCTTTTGGAAAGGAGAAGGAGATTTTGTTGGTGCCTTGGTTAGCCATGATGATTTTGTGCAGTAGTGCTGTGCTTATTCTGATCAAATGGCCTTCACACACATATCCCCTGTCACTGTGCATTTTTAAAGACTGGCTGATCAAAGAAACTCTTCTGAAAGTTACATTTTTGAGAAATCTGTTTACATCCTCTTGGTTCAGGTAAGTTCAGTGCGCTGGGGAAACTAAAAACGTAATTTATATTTTTCAGAGACTGTTTTTTTATCATGTATTTTATTTCCACCTCAGCTGTGAATGTTGTTTATTTTACCTTTAGGACTGTGTAACCTGACAGGGTTTGGTGCTGAAGTAAACCCCCTGGGGCCAAAGCTCCCCATGGCTAGCTGCAGGTGGGTTGGGGTTTATGGGCAGAGCTGGGGGAACCTGACTCTGTGGTTTGTGGTGTCCTGGTGTGTGTTTGCCTGTGGGGTGAGTGCAGCAGCCCAGGAGCCCGTGTCCTATCCCACTGCAGCATCCCCAGCAGAGATGCAATGCCTGCTCACTCTCTTTTGAGATCTTTCTCTTCAGTGCCACAACAGGTAATCCAGCCAACATCAAAGCCTCATCCCAGCTAAGCTCTGATGTATATCTCTCATTAACCACCTCTTGGGAATATTACACCTGCTACAAAGGCTCCTTTTATGTATGAAATAATTGGGTCATGGTTCTTAATTTTTTTTTGTTGCTGTTGTTCAAGATAGATAAATGAAATGGAAGCAAGTTAATTGAACTTGAAGCTTTTCTTAGCTGTTCTGTTCCAGGAAGTAACTGCAGCCAGTGTTGGTGTAGCCCAGCAGCTGAGTGTGCAGGGTGACCTGTGGGGAGGTAAGGTACCAGTGTGGGTGAGAATCCTGCTGTTCCTGGAGTGCAGACTTGACTCAGCTTTCCTCCACTTCAAAAACAGAGCCAGCCTTCAGGCTCCTCTTTTCCTTGTCTGCAGAAGAGATGTGTATAAACAAATATGTGGGTGTTTATACATAATGGAACAGTTCCACTGGGAAAGGTGGATGAATCAGAACCATCTGAATTTTGCAAATGAATGTCCTGACATAAATTTGTTGGAGGCAGTTACCCTGCCTGTTAAAACCAGCCTCTGCTACATATCCCTTCTACTCTGAGGTTGGAAGGTGGTGTGTCCTTCCCCTGCCCCCTCTGATCAGGGCTCAGAAAGACTCTCCATGCCTCCTGGATCCAGGGAAAGGGCAGTTTGCTCATCTGTAGCCAGAGGAGAATTGTTCCAAACTTTTGCTGTGATGCAAAATTTTTAATATATTAAAAAAATAATTCCAAAAGATTGACTGACTGTGTTGTGGCAAGTGTCCTGAGGAACTGCAGTATACATGCAGGACCAGGCACAGCTAATGGTTCTCGTGCTGTAATGTTCTCTGGGTGTTACTCAAATGCCACTTTCCAGGAGCAGAGTAGTTTGGGCTATGTGTGCCACTCTAACTGCAGTTCTGGGCAGTGCTAGGAAGGCTCCAGGGCTGGGTATTCAATGAAGATGGGTGAAATGTTCAGAACTGCCTCAGCCCCTAAGCTGGGGTGGTGGGGAGTGGTTTATTTCTTCAGTTCCTCACTTGCTTCCACGTGGCTCTGGGTGGGGAGTGGTTTATTTCTTCAGTTCCTCACTTGCTTCCACGCGGCTCTGGGTGGGGAGTGGTTTATTCCTTCAGTTCTTTACTTGCTTCCACGTGGCTCTAGATGGGGAGTGGTTTATTTCTTCAGTTCTTCACTTGCTTCCACGTGGCTCTGGGTGGGGAGTGGTTTATTTCTTCAGTTCCTCATGTACTTCCACACTGCTCTGGGTGGGGAGTGGTTTATTTCTTCAGTTCTTCACTTGCTTCCACACTGCTCTGGGTGGGGAGTGGTTTATTTCTTCAGTTCTTCACTTGCTTCCACGTGGCTCTGGGTGGGGAGTGGTTTATTTCTTCAGCTC
>JAODLH010000424.1:230219-240352 GCA_027575645.1 Cossypha caffra
CTCTCATTGCCTTGTCAAGAATATGGAAGGGAACTAAAAATGTAAATATAATTTGTATTTGTAATATTTGTAATAAATATTTGTAGTATTTGTAATAAATTAGTCTTATGCTGTAAAGATGTTCACATAGCTGTACTCACATAAACAGGTGCAGGTTTCAAAGTAAAAAGTGACCTTTTGTCCCCAGGCCAAATTTCAGCTGCTGGGACCTGATGTCCCAAACACAAAGCACAGGAAATTTTGGGTTGTAGTAATTCAACTGAGATTTGATTTTTCCTTCCTTGAGCCCATTTTTTTGTCTGTTCAGTTTGAAGGTCACAGTGAGGGCTGAAGGGGCTGAAGGATTGTCTCTGGCCCAGGCTGCACCTTGGCCATCACCTTGGGCATTCAGGCTGGGAGGGAGGGCTCAAAGCTTCAGTTTGGGTTGAAAGGCTGGCATTTCCAGCTGCATCTTTGGTACAGGTTTCTATTTCTGGAGAGGCTTTTGTAATGTATTTAAGTATCATGTAGTATTTCAATGGGTTCTATAATCTGAATAATGAGACTTCTTTGGGTAACAACCAACACCATGCAAGGTGTTACATACTACTTCAGCTCTACCCTCTAATTCATATTACCTTTAAAACACAGATTTAATTATAACAATTTTACTCTCAAGATCAAATACATTCTTGCCCAGAGAACAAGAGATAATAGAATTAAAATCAGCTAAGCAAAATTTAAATTATACTCAAGCTATGCTGGAAGGATGCAGTTCAAATAATGACCACAAAGAAAAGAGGACAAGTCCTTTGTTTATTGGGTTGGAGGGAAAGAGACACAAGAAGTGCCAGTCAGATGCCTTCTGTATGTGCTGTAAGATTTTGGCTAGAAGAACATTTTAAATGAAAATCACTTCTGTATCCCAAGGCTCTAAGGGCAAAGGAGGTCTTGCTGCTATGGGAAGAAAAAAAGCTAACCCTGATTTTTCCATGGGAAGGGAACACCCTGAACAAAGCAGGAATCTGCCCTGTGTGTGGATCACACATTGCATCAGCACTCACTCCAGCTTTGATTAAACCCTGTTTTGAGGTCTAGGCTGTTTTCACACCTGTCCCCAGGTGTAGGAGTGGCTCTGTCTGGCAGTGGCTGTGGCAGGTGCCTGAGGAGGCAGAGGAAATGAGTAGGAATGATGTTCCAGAAAACTCTGTCCCCTGAAGTGGAGCAGAGAGAGCTCCAGGGAGAGGTGATGGCACCTTTGCACTCGGGGCCAAGTGAGGTTTGAAAAAAATCCATTCCTGTGCCTGAGTGCCTCCTGACCCCTTTGGCATGCTCTCCTTGCAGCCAGCAGGGCAGTGAGCCCCCAGTCCAGTCGCTCTGTGGGGTCTGTGTTCCCTTGCTTTGCCTCTGTGCCAGACAGCTGGTCATCCCTCCACCCCTCTGCCCTCCTAAAGCCACAGTCTGCTGCTTCTCAGGGGGCTGGGTCTGTGCAGGAGGGGGCTGAGCTGAGTGCTGATGTGCTCAGGTGTGCTTCTCCCTTTGAACTCACAAACTGCTTCCTTCTTTTGTATTTTTGTCCTTTTTTTTGACCAGAAGTGGGAGATGATCTGGCCTATGCAGCCTTTTGGGTGCACACAGTGGTGCTCATTGGGTTGTGTGCCCAGCCAGGGGGACTCTTTCTGGCCTTAAATTGGAGTGTGGCATGTGGGATGAGTCAGGAAGAGTTTTTCCAAGAGTGGAAGCTGTTTTTTCTACTGAATTATCAGTTTATGGACCTGCTAAGCCAGTCTTCATACAGATACTTTTCTTCAGATTATTGTAAGGTGTGATACCCAAAATAGTCTGGCTTAGATCTGCCAGAAGTAGTCACTGAAACCAGGGAGCAATCATTGGCAAGATTGGGGATTTTTCTTTCTTTTCATTACCATTTTCATGTCATCATTACTCTTTTGAGTGATATAATTGATAGGTCCAAATGCAGTTTGATTAGTATTGCTGTGTTGTGTTTTTAAAAACAGATTCATGTTTTATACCTGGAATGAAATGAGCCCTATTTCATTAATTAAAAACAAAAAACCCTAAAAAACTTTCTGCCTTCCAATAGGAGTTTCCTGCTGTTAATCTCCACTTTGCAGAGATACCTGTGAGAAGGATGCACACAGTTAATTCAGCCCTGCCCCTCTGCTGGCTGCTGTTTTGGCTAGTGCATTAAAAATTTACTTTTGTGTGATTCCTCCTAGGCTGCTATTTATTAATGGATTAAGAATGGTCTTTTGAAGTGAACAGCATGTATGCAGCAAACCATTTTGTTCAATTTAAATGAAAAAGAATGAAAGAAGTGCTGTTAGCCTTGCTCTTTGAAGATGTTTGGATTAAAATGTTGGGTTTGAGGTGTTGCTGTATTTTTATTTTTTTTTGCTCTGGTGTATCTCCTGGCTGCATGGATAGTGACTGCTTGGAAGCAAAGCTCTCATTACAGCTATGCATTATTCACAAAGAGAAACAAATGTTAATTATTTCTGCTTGGTGCATTCAGTGATAGCCTGCTGTTGTAATTTATTTTTTTTCCCCACATGGATTCCTGGAAGTTTATAATCTCTTTTGGTGTATCTGGTGATGAAATTCCAGCCCCATGCTGTATTCCCTTTTAAAAAGTGTGGGTCCAAATGCTGTAGCTGATACAATTTTTTGGCAAAGAGATATTAATTTTTTTTAGCTTTGTAGAATTGGGTGAAAACACTGTTTAGCCTGTTATGTAAAGAAAGGATGGATTGATCAGATTTAGTCACAAAAGAAAAAGTCAGTGCTGGGAGTGCAGCCCTCCCTTCTCCAGCCCTGAGCAGGATCACTCAGAGTGAAAGCACAGGACAACTTGATGGCTGCTCACTTCACTGCCACACTCCACCAATGTAATTAAACCAAGAATGAAGATTTAAGATGGAAATGAACTGGTTCTGAATGGACAGGCTACTTCTGTTTTTATCTGGACTCCTGGTTTGCCTCACTGTACCAGCAAATATTTTCATTGATGTAGCAAGCCTCATTAAAAGAGTTTGCTTTTTCTTCAGCAGAACTGCTTTCTGTGTCATCACTGCCAAGTGCAAGATGGATTCTGTGTTCCTCCAGGGATGGCTGTGGCTGGAATGGCACTGCTGGGCACGGCTGGCTCTGTGGGTGCAGGTGAGCTGAGCTCACAGCTGGAGCAGCTGTGGCTGGAGGACACCCTCTGTGCTTGCACCCCCCTGCTTTCTGTCAGCAGCAGAACTCTGTGCCCACCTTGATGCAAATCTGTGCTGCTGCTCACAACTGCATCCTTGAGTCCCAAGTAAAGCTTTTGCAAATGTGCTGGTTTGCCATTAGCTGTCAGAACAGGCAGAAGAGCATTTACACAGCACTTGAAACTGCAATGGAAGGGCTCAGTTTCCAATTCACACACCAAGCACATGGGCTCCTCCTATTTGCTCAGTATTCCCAGTTCACCACTAGACCGTGGCTGTTCTGTGCAATCTGTTTTGATCCTCCCCCGTCTGCTCCAATCTGATGGTTTTTCCCTGGAAAATGAAGCAGGCAGGGTGTGATGGTTGTGAAGGCAGTCAGTCACTGCAGCTGCAGGAGTGCTCAGCCTGGAGCCTGTGTGTGCCCTCAGGCTGCTGCACCCCTGCACCCCTGCCCTGCTGCAGCATGCAGAGCCTGGAGGGACAGAGCTCCAAACGAGCATCCATCCCCCTGCCAGAGCACCCCTTGCACTGGCACAGCAGCTCTGCAGCTGGGCAGGGAGAAGGGCAAGGGCAGCATCCACACAGCCACAGGGCACCGAGCACCCCAGCAGAGGGGAATGCTGGCAGCTCCTGTGCCCTGCTCACCTGAATCCCAGCCCAGCAAGGTCAGGTTCTGCCAAAAGTACTGGCATTGCTGAGATGTACAGGGAGATTCCTGTTTCTTTCTGTGCCTGCCCCCCTGCTCTTCGTGCTGCCAGGGCCAGCCTGGAGCATTGCAGCTAGTTCAGCCTCTGGTCTAACAGCAGCTGAAAAGCCAGGCAAAAGTAGCCTGGAGGAAAGAGAGAAGTGCTGAGAGGGGCATGAAACGTGATCTTGGAAGAACTGTGCATGCACAGGTTTGCAAATGTGAAACAAACCAGGAAGGTTTGGAGAAGACATCCAAAGCAGGAGAGACCTGTGGAGCTCTGAGTGATGATCTGCTCCCCTCCTCATGGCCAGGGACAGGGAATAATGTGCCAGAGCTCCTGTGTGCAGGGCTGAACCAGACAGCAGGGAAAGTGTGCTAGTGATAAACCCTATTTTATAATAAAGAATGGGGTTTGGCTCTTGGACTGTGCTATGGACACTGGGGAGAAGGCAGAGCATCACCACAGAAAAGCCCAAGTTTGAAGGAACAGACCCTCCAGCCCTTCATCCAGTCATGTCCCAAAAACTGCCAGTGATGCTGTCTCTGCCACCTCCTCGGGGAAGCTGTTCATGTGAAGGATTTTTCAGACTGTAAAAACTTGTTTTTTCTATTATCATGGAAACCATGAGGTAGGTCCTGAGTGTTACAGACCTAGGACTTGCCTAACCCTGCCTCTGAAATACCAAAAACCTGGATGTCATGGATAAAGGAAAGACAGTGTTTTCTAGTTTAGGGGAAAAGAAAATCAGATTTTTATAAGACACATCTTGTGTAGGTTTTGGAATTATTTGCCTTTTGCTCAAAGAGCAAACTTCCTAGGAGCTAATATATAACAAACCCCTTAGATGGCATTGGGAGGGAAAGTCTCCACAGGTCACTGCTTTGGGCTTCAGATCTTACTTGGGTAGACCCAGAATGTTTCCATTTACCTGAGCAGTGGTTTAGGTTTTCACTAGGTGTTTTTGAGAATACCAATACCTGCTAACAGATGATGTAAATAAATACTGCTTATTTCTACCTTTCAGACCTGCAGATTAATAAACACCACTTTGTTATTCTGGCATAGCAATTACAGCATTTATGATATATGTGAATCTCCATTTATCATTCCCCAACTTTAGGCTTTTTAGAAGTTACTGTTTTAAAAAAGCTGCTTACATAAAGCACTCTTAATGAAGCTGGCCCAATGAGAAGTGAGCAGTGGAAAGCAGTTAAGTGATGCTGCTGGGCAGCAATGACAGAGATGGATCCAGCTGTCCTGATATGAATATAGATTCATTGTGTTACTCAGCCATAAACTTGTTGCAGTGTAGACACTGCTCTTGTAAAAACTTCATGGGACAGGTGTCTGAACTCCCAAGGAGTGATTTAGCACTGCATCATGTGGGCTGCTGTGTGAATCATCATCTTCAGATTAGCATGCACCCAAATCAGGAATTTAGTAAGCTATGAATATGGGAAATACTTTGCTGTGATTATGAACAATCGATGCAAAGCTGTATTGTCAATACCCACCCAGCCATTCACCCCTGTGGCTTTGTGGCAGGATGCTCAGGCTGCCTCCAGGGGGGACCCTGAAGGCAGAGCCAGGATGGCCAGACCCACAGCCATGGGGAGTGCTGTGGACTGATGGCTTGGCAGACGAGCTGCTGGTTAATTGGGCAGGGGCTGCACCTCTGGGAGCTCCCAGGACTTTGCTGTGGGTCCTGCTGGGGCTCTGGAGCTGCAGCCTGTGCAGGGAAGATGGAGCAGTGAATTGTCTGTGCTGTGAAGGCTGAGGAGCCTGGATCCCCACCAACCAGAGCAGAACAGGCTGTGTGTGTGCCTGCTCTCTGCTGACCTTACCCATGGCCAACACTCAGACCCACACGAACCACTTGCAAGGAGCTGGAGAGTGTTTCTGTTAGCTGGGCAAAACCCCAGGTGCCTGCTGTACCCTGTTGGCAGGGTGAGCCACAGAAGGCTCAGGGAAGGGCATGGAGCTGGAAATGTGGGTCTGCAGAGGCATTGGGGTGTCTGTGTGTGTCTCCCCCTTAAGGGATCCACTTGAAGAAGGGAGAGAGGAAATATTAATGAATGCTGTCATGCTCCCTGACCTGACCTCAAGAATGGTCTGGGTGGGATTATCCCAGAGACTTCCCAAACATCCTCAAATACAAGGTACAACCAGTGGGAAGACATGTGAAACAGTTTTAAAAGCAAGATGCTTATCTGGTTCTTAGGAAAACTTCCTAAATTCATTATAGAACCAGGAACTGATTTTTTTTTTTTTTTCCTGAGAGTAATAACTGAAGGAAAATAAGAACTTTTGAACTGAGATTCTTTTTTTTTTTTTTCCTTGTGTGTGAAGATAACACTTTGGATAATTCCCAAACTTCTTCTCAGCAATGCTTGGAAAAATACTTTTTGAAGTTCATGACTCCTGAGGTGTTTATGGATCTGATTTGAACCATGGTCTTAGCTTTTTCTAAATCTTAGCTTTTTTTCATTGACAAGACCTTGCTTGTTTGTTTTATCATTTTAATCCTTCTCCACCTCCAGTATTTGTGTTTTGCTCCATCAAAACATTGGCCTCCTTTTGCAGCAGCTGTGCTGAAAGGGCTTTTTATCCTCCCAATCTATTGTTCAGAACTGCTTCCCTTCCACTTCCCTTTTTCCTGTACTGAATTTGATAAGGGGTGAATTCCTTTCAGACTAGAAAGAGAGATCCAAGGCTGGGAAGGCACCAGATGGTGGCAGTGGTCCTTCACATCTGACAAATCTGGATGGAGCAGTGAGGCATGAGGAGTTTGTGCACACTTCACTCTGTGCCATCCTCGCTCTTTCCTCTTTCCAGCTGCATAGCTGGAATGAGGAAGGTGATGTATTTTCATGCTTATCTTGAGAGAATGCCTGCAGAAGGTGAGATGTGTGTCTGAGAGAGTAGGGAGGACAAGCTTGGCTGTGTCTGAGCACTGCTGGCACCATCCTTTGCTGCAGTTCAGCTGAAATGTGCTTTGGGTGCCAGCTCAGCTGTGCCAGCTCATCCTGGGTGACACTGTTGTTCTGGTTCTTACTTCATCTGTCTTTGCTGAACCTTCCTGCATGTGTGCTTTTTAATACCTGGTTTATTTCTGGGTGCAGCAGGTCCTGGCTCTGCAGTGATGTTACAGCTATTTGTTTGTATTCCTGAATCTTCACTTTGGTATATTCAGAGGAGCTTTGCACTGTTCTGTTTCCTGGGGCTTTGTGCCTGTTAGGGTTTGAATAAAGCAATGGTCAATGTTCCAGAGTCTCTGGGCTGTAACACTTTCCTCAGGTACTGAGAGAAAAAGACAAGTTGGAAAGCTTGACTTCAAAAACTCCAACTAGCATGTGGCCATTCTTCACACCTTTATTGCAATTTAGGATTCCTACCCATGCAGGGTTTAGTCCACATTTTCTCCGGCACAGCGAGAGTGGGAATCTCAGGGATTTGTTACTGAGATTATTGCCTTTTTTATTTGTGTTAAGCTGCTTCTTTTTAGTCTGAAAAAATCCAGAAACCTTCCATTTGTTTCATTAAACACAGGTTTTACTTCTATATTGATAAGAGAAACCAGCACAAACTTCATTGAGGAAGTGACCATTGAGTTATGTAATTTTTCTGCTGGAGAGTTTGCTGTTGAGAGCATATTTTTTTGCACTTAAATATGTTTCAAAGCTTCAGTCTGCAGAAAGTATGAGTCCATTAATCAAAGCAGAGCCTAAAAGCTGCAGTGTGAGATTGGAGGATGTCTGTGTGTACTTCTCAGCTGACAGAATTTAATAGTGCCTGTTACACCTTTCCTGCTCTCTTAGCTGCCCCTGGCACTCTGTAGAGTCAGGCCTTTATCAAACTAATAAAAACAAATAAAAATATTTTTTCACTTGTCCCACATTCTCACAGCCTGCCCTCCTCTTGTCCCTTAGTGTGCCCTTAGAGTAGTAAAGGAAGGGACAGTCACTGGTTTGCAGTGTAAATGGGGTTAATGCTGAATTGAACTGTTTGGCCTGAAGATTTAATTGTTTACAGGTTTGTGGTGGTTTTCTTGCAGGAAATGCAGCCATCCTAAGCTGTTCCTGTGCTCTGGGGGTGAGTGGAAAATGCAGGGATCAAGCACAAGTATATTATATCAAATCTATGAGTATAAATGAAAGCAAAGGACTCAAGAATTAATCTTCTTGATAAGACAAGGAATTAGTAGCCCACACTGACAATTTGTCCTTGGTAAACACACTTGGCTTCCTTCTAAGGAGAAAAACAGGGCTTTGTTTCAGGAGGAAGAGTGGCAGTAATTTTAGAAAAGCTTTTGACAGGCCATAAAAGATTCCCCAGAGGCAGCAGTGGAAACCCTCATGAAATAACCACAGCTGGGTACAGCTCTACCTGCAGAGCAGTAAATGACCCATCTGGCAGGGCAGTAGGGCAGCAGGACAGATGAGCTGTGAGTGTGGCTGAGGAAAACTGTCCAGAAAGGAAGCCTGGAGCTGGCAGAGTGTTTGCATGGGGAGAGAATGCCCAGAATGGATTCTGACACCTGAACAGCCTCAGGTGCTCTTCCCTCTGTCTGTACTGGCTCAAACAAAAAGGGAAAAAGTCCTTTTTTGGCAAGGTGCAAGGTAGGGGCTGGGAACTTCCTGGCAGTAAGGGAGCCCCAAGGGTAGATAAAAACCTGCCAGTAAGGACATCCCTCCAACTGAATTTTGGTGCTAGGAATCAGGCTATATGCTGCATTCTAGGACAGCAGAAAGCAAAGGCTTGGGAGTATTTTTGATTTGTTTATAGGCAAGTTCTGTAACTATTTCTGTAATTACTTTACACTGTGTGGAGCAGGATGATGAGGAAAGGGGAATCAAAACAGTCCACAGCTTAGTCTCTGCCCTGAAAAGAAACTGTGTGGGAACCTGCTCAGCCTTAAACAAATCCCTGAAGCAAATTAATGTTTTGAACTGGTCTCTGCTCAAAAACAGGAGATCACAAAATAATTCTGTCAAAGTAATCTGCCATTGCTTGTGTGGCTTTCCCCCCTGTTTTACAAGAACAAAACTATTAACAGATAGAAGGACTCCCTGAACTAACCTGAAGGACAAGTGGAAATGCAGTGATGGTGCGTGTTGGTTTCCAGGTGCAGAACTGGGGTTTGTGTTCAGTAGAACCCATCTGTCTGGTCCATCTCCCCCATGTAAAATGATTGGCAAACAGGTTTTGCTGTCTGCCAGGTGTGACCACGTTAAGTCTGTTTGTTTTACAAACACTTGATGCAATTTTAAGATTCTAAGAGAACGTCTCCAAAAGCGATCATATGAAAATCGATATTCCTTTTCTGTGTCATCTTGTTCATGAGCTGGAAGCAGAAAGAGGGTTCACTGGAGCAGGGCTAAGATCAATAGTCTGTGAATTTTAATTGGACCTTCTTTGACTACTGGGTGCTGTCTTCTTTTAGCTCTGTGAGAGCACAATAAAAGACCTTTTGCCAACAGGTGCCTTTTGTCTCATTGTGCCACTTGTGGGCTATCTCAAACAGAAAGTGGAAAGAAAGGAATTGAAGGGCAACTTGATTCTTACTCCTGTCATGGAATTTCACTTAAAATAAACTTTCTGACATTTTTCGTTTTATATGTAAGCTTGGTTAGTATATTCCATTTTTTAACTGCTACTTTATTTTTGTACATTGTCCTTGTTTCCAGCCTATGCTCCTTCAGGAACTGGCTCTGAAGGAGTGATGGGATTATTAGAATGGGTTTGTTGGGATTTTTTTTAGTTTGTGTTTTGTGGGGTTGGCTGTGAGGTGGAGCTGTTCCTGCTGTTTGGGGTGATTTTTCAGGAGAAATTCTGAGTACTAGTTTTCTTCTTTAGGTTTTAAAGATCCAGAAAAGTGTAACTCGTGGCATTTTTCCCAATGTATGAGAGATTCCTGTGAAAAGGAGAGATTCTTTTCCATATCTGATGAGGACAGATTGCAGCTATAGGCAAGGTTTTATGACTACATGAAATTTCTTTCTTATTTGCATTGAATACACAAGTGGTGACGTTTTTTGCTGTTATTGTGAAAGCACAAAGCAGGAATTGCAGCCGTGGAGGGGAAGGGGGCCTGTCATGGCTCCTGTGTCCTGTCCTGCTCCAGAAGGTGCTGTAGAACTGATAGAGGTTCCTCTTCCCTGTTTTTCCTCCTTTTATTTTTCTCTTCTCCCTGAGGTGTTCGCTAGTGAAGTGTTCAGGCATACTTTTCACTCTTAGTTATAATTTC
>JAODLH010000424.1:290330-302140 GCA_027575645.1 Cossypha caffra
TTACCTCCCTTTTAAACTTGTTGGTTGTTTTTGCTTCGCTTCTGAGAAGTTCACATCAATTTTTGAGTGTGTCTTAGAAATCATGTTAGTGAACTGTCCCAGTTTGGAGACAGGGGAATATTTTACTCTTGATCATTTTGTTCTGTGGCTAACAACATGAGGATGCAAGGGAAAAGAGCTCCTCTAAATTGGTTTTGCTAGCAGTATAGGGTTGGAAGGAGCTCTGACTACAGAGTGGAGATGTGTAAAGACTCCAGAAAGAAGCAAGATGAAACTGTGTCTGAGTGCAGAGAAAGCTCAGAGCAGCAGGCTGGCCAGCTTGGGTTGATGTGGGTTTTAGGCATAAATGCATCCTTTGAAAGGGGAACTGACTCAGTGGAGCTTTCATGACTGCACTGAGCAGTTTATTTCCTGAGACTGTGGCAGAGACAATGCTAACACAAAACTCAGTTTTACTGGTGGATACCTGTAACCATGGTACAGATTTAATTCCCAGATGAACTTCCATTTATGGATTCTGATGAGAAAGAAGAGCAGGGAAGCTGGAGGTAGCTCTGTGAAGCTGAGTTAGTTATTTCTGTCTGTCCCTTCTCAGTATTTCTGTGAGACCCATTGAGGTTTAAATCAATGGGCTCATATAAACAAGGCTTAAACATGAAAAATTTCAAACCAGGTTCCTTCTGTTAACACTGAGCTGAATTCCTGTAGAAATTCCTGCCTTTGACTAGAAGTGAATTGTCAGGGATAACATTATCTGACACACAATCTAATCAGTATGTAAAATGAGCAAGGGTGTGCTTCTCTCTCTGCAAGGTAGATCTAAGATGACATGTTGATCCTGGGAATAATTTGCTTTGGAAGTGTGCACAAAGCAGTCATTGTCATGGCTGGACATGCAGCCCACTAAAAAAAGCAGGGGTTTCTTTCCCCAGCAGGGAAAGATGCCCTAAGAGACTGGCAGGGTTGGACAGTGGAGGTGGTGAGCACAAAGGCACAGCACAGCCTGGACAGGGGGCTGAGTCACTGGGAACACTGAATCTGAGGAAGGCAAGTGTCTGCTGCTGATTCAGGACAGGTGAGTGCTGCCCTGGGGTCACTCAGGGGCCTGGGAGGGTTTCTGCAGCTCTGTGCAGCTGAAAGGGAAGAGGAGAAATGCTATGGAAGGAGTTTTACTGGAACAGAATAGCAAATGTGTAATTCCAGCATTGTTTTAGCTGAACACTATGGGATCATCTCCTCGTTGCAAGATTAAATTTAATGGTCAAAAAGAAGAATCTGTTTTTAATACCTCACAGGAATAATACTGCAAGGAGTGGAACACAGATGTGTGGGTATCCTGAATATCATGTGACTGTCACACCCTGATGCTAAACATACCAAACTAAATTAGAATGTTCAAACCCTTTACAGAGAACTTCTCTGCTTGAAGGAGCTACAGCCTCACTTTTGACTGCAGAGTAATGAAAATTACACTTACCTGGAGCAATATTTATTGTGATGTTTACCAAGTTCTAAGAGATTTGCAACAGGAAATTGAAATGCAGTGAAATTCAAGACTCTCTTTTCCTTGCAGCTGGGAAGGCAACAGAGCAAAGTCTAAAATCCCATCTTCTGCTGTCCCCCCTAGCTTGAACCTGAAGTTAATTTGGTCTCTTCAGAGTGAATTGAGCAGAGCATATGTCTTTGCATAATCATCTAAAGAGCAAAAGTGATTTTTCCCTGCTAAATCCCTGGGATGCATTATATTAGTGTACTATCTGCCTCATCAGGAGAGCCTGTAAATTGTGACATACATCATCACAACATTCTTCCTGTGATGATGCATAATGCCACGAGGTGCATTAGAGGTAATACATTTAAAATGGCCATGGACCCCAGAATAATTTATAGTGCTTTTTTTCTGCAGAAACAAGAGCAACCTGCATGCATCCTCCAGCACACAGAACTTGCACCAAAGTTCACAATGATAATGAATATTTTTATGTTGCAGAACCTATTAACATGTTAAGTACCAGAGGTGAGTAGTACACTTGGATGCAAAGGCAGATCTTTCCCCACAAACTAAAGAAGCTCTTTTGCAAACACCAACTTTGGTGCAGTTACTTGGAAACCTATCTGAGCAGTAATAATGTAGGTTTGAGGATTAAATCTTGGGATACCATAAAGGAATGGCATGGTTGAAAGGAAGTTTACTCTGAAGGAATTGGAGGTTTTAGCAAAGAACATCCACATAGCTACAACAATGGAATTGGAAAGACAAGAATTTTGTGCAGAATCACTTGTAAATTGCTGAGCTGCATAAGAAAATAAAAAGGAAGCTGAAGGTCCTTTTTACTTATTTACTCTGGGTTTTTTACTTACAGCTACTTATAAATGAAAACTAGTTATTTAGTCATGTAAGTGCTTCCTTCTGTTCTTCCTTCCAGTTGTGCCAATTTAATTTCTTGTAGCTGCTGTGAAACGTCGAGTCTTATAAGCTGAACTTAAAACCCTCTGTGTTCTTCACCTTTGACCACGTTCTGACATCTAGTCTGCCAGTATTTGTGCCTAATTCAGTTTAATCCCCCTTGTCCTGTCCCCACCAGCCCTTGGGAAATGGCCCTTGCCCCTCCCTTACTGAAAAGCACTTTCTGGTTCTGTGTGCACGGTGAGAATTTAATGAAAGTGTGGGAATTTAATGAAAGTGTGTTAGAACCAAAGCAAAGAGCTTTGGTGCTTTGATAAGTCTAGTGCAGCATGATATTTACAGTATACTGACAGAACAGAGAAGGAAAATAAAGAGGATTAAATCCAGACTGGTATTTGCCTCAGTGAAGACAATCTACATCATTCAATTAATGTACCACTGCATTCCATTGTAGTTAAAAGAAATGAAGAATGAAACTTCTTGATCCACATCCACTCCTGATCTCCCTAGCAGGCCTGCTGGAGATTACAGGACTAATTCTCAACTGAGATGGAATTAATGTTGTGTGGAGCTATTGGCCTCTTGGTGTAAAAGAATTGAACATAACAGGGCTGGGATATGGTTTTTTTAATGTTTGGTTAGGCCTGTAATAAGTGCTGAAAAAACCCAGAAATTGTGAAGGATGACTGGGAAAAATCCCAGATGTAGCCTCTCAGCAGCTCAGCTTGCAGAAGAGTATTGCTGTGTACAATAAGGAATTGAAGGGTTAAAATCAAAAACTATGGCATCTTTGGAGAGAATAGGAAATTTTTTAGTGACTTGGCAGGGCAGTCATCTACTACACGTGCTTTACTTGAAGGTAATTTTGAAAAGTGCTTGAATGTTTAAGTGAAAATTGGATTTTCCTCACAATCTCTAATGGGATTAGTTAAAAGTCCAGTGGCTGAAAATTCATGCAGATGCTCTGTTCATGTAATTTGAATGAATACATGGCAGCATTAATAAGTGAATTCAGTTCATTGTGGATGCTCATTTTGCTTGGCCTGCATGAAGGTTTGGCAAAAAGAACACTTAAAAGCACATTTTGTACAAATAACACCACAGAATGGTGTTTAAACTTCCACTGCAAATTATCTTTTCCATGAGTTGTGGCTAATGGCAGCACTGTTTTGCATCTCCTTTGGAGCTGTTCAGTATCATGATTTGCAAATAATCTTATTTGTCATCATTTATTTTTTAGAGATAGATCTAGTTTGGAACACATCCTCAGGTTCCCTGGTGCTCTCAAGCAATGTGGAGTGAATGCAGTAGTTTGAGAATTTGTGTTTGCAGTACAAGTACTTCTCCCTCACCCGAATTAGGTGTTCCTACCATCAGAAAAGATATTTTTGAACTAGCAACACTGTTTCCCAAATCTGTTATATCATTTGGCAGATGCATTTTAAACTTCTATTTAAGCCATTATTGAGTGTGGAAATGGTGTGGAAAATCAGTGTAAAACAAATTTGCAACACTCTTTTTCACATGTACTAGTTTTTATTTTCATGCCATTTTCACGTTCCTTAGCATTAGATGGCACTGTTTTCCAAGCTTACCTTTCACAAGCAGGTCTGAGAATCTGAAGTGAGATGCAGTCAAGCCATGGAGGTTTTAGTGTATTTACTGTAAGATAATTTAATTGAAGTGTGGCATTGTGAACTGGAAAGGTCCTGGCCACTGTCAGCTGGAAATACAGAGAGTTTTGACAGTGATGCTGTTAGAGTTCAGGTTCATACTCTCATGGAGCTCAGTAATGGCAGCTTGGGATTTCCCACACCTGGGGCAGGTGTGGCTGACACTGAACCACTGAATAGCTCCTCTGTGCTGCCACCTGGCTCACTCTGGGGTTTTTCCTTTGGCTGTGTGTGAGGTGCTTTATTTTGTTTTTCTGGGTTTTGGTGGTTTGGAATTTTTTTGTTTGTTTTTGGAGGGCTTTTCTGGAGAGTTACTGATTTTATTCCTTGCAGTCTGTAGGATTCCTACAGCAGCTTTGCCTCTTTCAAGAGAAGCTCACCTGTGCTGTCTTTAAAATAATTTGCCTGTCAGCCACTGAGTTGAAGGGAAGCTGGTAAGATTTGGATGTGTCCTCATGTATGGACCATGCCATCAGTGTAGAACTCTGGTGAATGTGGAAAAATAACTCTGGGGATAATAATAATGTCAGTGTGTGGCTTAAGTATTTAATAGGAATAATTTCAATGCCAATGGAAATTCAAGTATGACTGTTTTAAGAACATTCAGTAAGCATGAAAATGAATAAATGATATTTTTTCATTTTGTTATCTAAAAGGCTCAAAATCAGAACAGGAAGAATTTTATTTTTTTTCTAACAAAACCCCAGCTTTACTATTCTGATTATGATTTTACATAAATTTTCCTCCTCTTTTGAGATATCCTTCTAATTTCTGATTTCAGTAATGAGAAAAAGAACACTTGTTCTCTCTAGTGGCATATGTTGCAGATACCCAGAAAAGAGGGCAGAATTACTGTTATCCTTTTTTTTGACTCAGTAAGCATCTGCATCAGGGCTAGTAGCCATTAATTCAGATTGTCTTTGTGTTTAATTGACTTTCTTTGGTTCAGGATGTCTGTCCCCTTGCAGGGGAAAGAACTCAACAGTCTTGTCACTTGCTTCTGTAATTTATATTAATTAGCTGCTCCTTTCCCCTCAGACTCCAGTTTGCACAAAGAATTAACTTTGAGCACAAGTACAGATGATTGTAATCCTTGCTGTACTGCATAGTAAAAAAATTGATCATTGTCTAGGGTATCAGAGGCCTCTGAGTGTGTTTGTCATGTGGATGCTTTTAAGAGTCTGATGGCTCTAATACAAGAGAAAATCTCAAAATACAAGTACTGGGAACTATTCTATAATTCAATATATACAATATATTCAATATATATAATATATTCTATAATTCAACCAAGTCTTGCACTGCCCTAGTTTACCTCCTGAGTTGGTGCTACTAGTTGGGAGTCAGGTACAAAGTAAGGAGGGAGGAAATAACATTTAGTGTAAGTCTTGTAAGTACTTGAGTAATTATCTGTAATAGATAAAGCCAATACAAAAAAATGCCCAAAGACAGACAGCAAACCCAAATGCTTTGGAGAGTTTCTCCTAGTTGCAGTAGACCACAGGCATTTTCTGACATGCCTGTAATATCCTGAGGAAATGAAGCATCAGCAGTCAGTCCCTCACCTCAAAGAAAACAGTCTGGAACTGTATCTTTGAAATTAATACAATTTTTTATTAAATTTCTCTCAGGAAACTTGGATCTAGATCTCCACTTTCCTAAAATCTAGATGTGTTTGACATTTGTGGGTGGTTCTGTCTCACCTGGGACGTGGAGATTCAGCTGTGGGGTTTTTGTTGAAACAAGATTCTGTTGTCCTTCAGGTGGTGGTTTATTTGAGTGACAATGCTGTCATTAGTTTTAATAATTGATGCACCCAGAGCTTTATGCTGTTAGTGATACTTTATTTGCATGACATTAACTGCAAGATCACAATGTCTCAGTGGAAAGAACCATGTTCTTAATGGTCTTAGGATTTCTCAGCAGCATCCAGCTGTACCAAAATTTAATTTTAGATGAAACCAATAATCTCCCCCCTCAGCCCCTGTTTGTGTTTTTCTCTCAGGGCTCTTCCTTGGTTTCTTACAGGTAAGAACCATCATTGGGGCACAGTAAAAATCTTTATATTTTATCTGTATATGTGTGCACAATTTGATATATTGGTGCATTCAGGAAACAGATTTCGTGTGTGCTGGCCAAGATTTGGTCTTCCCCTTCCTTATGCATGACCCTGAGAACCAGGTTTGTTGGGTTTTTTTGGTCATGTTTCAGGTGACCAAAACCCAACATCTGCATTAAGAGCCAGTATTTTACTCAACATGAGGTTACAGATTACCAAAACATAAAGCAAGCAGCAGGAGGCTTAGAAACAAACTCAAGAGATCTCATTGTTTGGTTGCTAATAGTCTTAAAATCTAAGCATTCTATGCAGTAAATGGGTGACTGTCACTCAGAAAGGATATGAATATCATCTTGAAACAGAGCTGCTCATGCTGTTTTTCCCTGCTCCTCGTCCATGATGCTGTATTCTCACACAGGGGCTGAAGGACAACTGAGAGTCTGGTGGGTTTGTGTTTTTTTTTTTTTTTTTTTAATTTTTGGTTGGTTTTTGTTTTTGTTTTTGTTTTTTTTGGTGTGTGTGTGTGAAGATTACTGTTGCATCAACATCAAAAAGTTCATCCATTTCTTTTATTTTTAATGTTTTTTTTTCCCAAAGTCCAGCACAGAGAGCTCCTGGTGGAAAAGCAAGACAAGTGCAGTAGCTGCAAAAAGAAATGTTCACAAAGAAATGTGCTGCTGCAGCAATGTGTGTGGTAAGGATGACTGCCAGAATAGCTGCTCAAATGGTGTGAAATCTCTAATACTCATGTTAGGTATGAAACACCTTTGGGAAGATGTGGCAGCACTAGGCATCCTTAGATCTTGCAATCTGGATTTGTGTGCCTGTGATAGTGCTGGCTGCATCATCTAATCTTTGCTAAAAGTAAACCAGAATTGCAGGAATCTGGTGCATCTTAGTTGTCAAAATACTTTAAAAATAGATGACTGAGCTATTAAATAGTATAGTTCAGGATAAATATTTGTATTTGCTATGTAATTGATTATATTATAGTTTTGCTGTTCTGCCTTGTGGGGAGCAAATCCAAAGCTCAACAGCTTGGCTCACATTTGTTCCTCCCTGTTCCTGCTGAGTGTGAGCTCAGCCTCCTGAATACCCAGTGCTGACTCTCCCAGCTGCTGCTCTGTGCAGAGCATCCTGCCCTGCCCTGATGCTTGTGTCCAGCCTTAGCCTGCTCCTTGCACACCCTGCAGCAGCCAGGTGGCTCCTCCATGGGCACCAACACTCAGGCACAAAACTCAGCTCAGTGCTGCTGTGCCCTCCCAGAGCCAGGTTTGCACTGCAGCCACTACTGCCCAGAGCAGAGCACTGGACAGAACACACTCCATGGAGCTCATCACAGCTTTCTTCTTGAATTTTCCTTATCAAAATCTTCCTTCCCTTTAAAAAACTCACATTCCTGTGAATCCCTTGTGCCTAAGAAAATTGCGGGATGCAGCCAAGGAAGGTTATTTAGGAAAATTTTCCAGTGCATTTTTGGTGAAGTCTGTGGAAAGGTGTTTTATTGTTGTGTGGCCCTTAGCTGCAAAGCTTGACAAAAAGCCATCTCTGCCTTGGGCTGTGGCCTTGCTGACGTGGCAGCAAAGGCAAACAGGTGAAGAGAGGAGAGTGCTGGGGCTGCTCCTTGCTGTGGTACTGCTCATACAATACTGAGCCTCCCCACTCTCCTGCTCTCTCTCCCCCAGCCCCAAGCACAAGTGTGAAAACGTTTCCATGAATCCACTCACCTTGCTGAGTGAATGCCTGAGAAGCACCAGTGCTTCAGAGATAAAGTGCTCCTGAGAGCTGGGGAGCCAATAATGGTGAAACACTTCTTTAGAGGATAATACAACTTTTTAGGGAGTTTCAAATACACTGTGCCATTTCTTATCGATAAGGGCAGAATAATAGTTCTAAAATAAATAATAAACCACCATGTTTTGTTAAAGCCTTCTCATCATAGATGTTTTGAATCTGATCTTATATTGCCTGGGGGTTTTTTTGTGCTTGGAACCTGGCATGGAAAAATATTTAGGGATCTTCTTGTGACCATATTAAATGACTTCTGATGTGTTACCTGATGGAATAAAGGAGCAGAATCCAAGGCATTGTAACTTGAACTTGGAAATTTAAGCCATTTCCAGAGCTTGAATTCTAATCACAAATTGCATCAGTTCATATTAGTGCATTATGATTTAGGAGGGAAGAAATTAAGTTTTACAGGGTCAACTTCTTAGAGTGGGCTTGGGAAAATTAACCAAAGGAGGGAGTAAAGAAAGAGCTTACAGAACCTGTCCTGTGGTTATATTGTAAAGCAGCTAAGCTGGAAGTGAGAAAAGGCCCAGAGTTTGAAATGCACCTGAAAGGCCCATCCCAAAGAGCCTCTGGAGATACCTCAGACAGGTATTTTGGGAAATAATGAGCACTTAGCAATTGCCACTGACAGTACCCCACGGCCCTCATTCCAAATTAGTAAATTAGGCAATGTCATGCTCTGAGAGCTGTATGTAGATTTCCCAGCCTAATTTTAGTTGTAACTTATTTTTTAACAGTCTGTTAAACTATGAGTTTTACTGTCTGAGTTCAGGATTTTAAGGACATCTGTTGGCTGTGTGCACGCTGCCAGCTGTGAAATGAATGGGCAATGGAAAGGTTTATTTTTGTGTTTCTGTTGTGGCCCATAACAGAGGGATAGCAGTGATGTGGAGCAGACAGAGGCACGGCTGAGACACTGAGACAATGCTCTGTCCTCCCCCAGCCCTGCTCTGCCTTGCTGGCAGCTCGAGGCTTTGCTGATTGCTGGCACAGCTTGCCTCCTGTGAGGACTCTCAAAAACTGCTCTCTGTGAGGTTCCAGACCTCCACTGCTCTAGGCACCAACTCTGAGCTCTTGGCTCCTACTTTGTCAGGTTATCTGAAATAAGCAAAGCAGCTAATAGTTAAAAGCTTGTTTATTACACAGCACATCCTATTACAAAGCACACCAGTCTCAACAGGCAAGCAGAAAGCAATGGCAGTGCAGTGGCAAAGCCAAAGCCTGGCAAAGAGCAGATGGCTAACAGCCCTGGCAAAAGCAAAGGCTAAAGCACCAACTCTCCCCAGTACAAACTCTTATATAGGATTTTTCCAGCAAGCTAAGATGCAAACTCAGACCACCACTCCTTAACCTATTAGAATTCCACTTTCTTAGCACACCAGGTTACATATAGAACTGCACATACAATCTATCTTGTTCTATCTAAGAAATGTCAGCAATATTCTTACCATAGCTCTATTCTGTCCAAGTCCTGTCCACAGCTGTGGGCCTGGAGCCTCTACTGAAGATATCAGTGTGTTTCAACCTTCACTAGAACTTGAACTACTGCTGTGGCATTTGAAACCTTTCACTTACTAAAAGCATTAGAACTCACCCTAAAACTTACTAACTTACTTCTACTTAAATGTCTACTTTATGTGTGAGTGGCATAACATACTTCAACCCATCCAAAGGCTTTAACTCAATCCCTGCACTCTGATTTCTCTCTGAATTCTTCAGAGAGACCCCTGACTCACTGACTCCAACAGTTCCCTGCTCCTTCTCCCTGGCCCCGTGTGAGGTCTTGCTGGAGCTGGGGCTGGAGGACAGCCAAGGTGTCAAAGGGACACCTTTCCTCGGAGCTGTTGAGAGGAATGTCCTCAGTTTATGAACACTGGAGCAATTCTGGGTCTACGGCCCTCGTGAGCACCATCAATCACGGATTTTCATTTCAAACCCTCCCTGCTTTTTTATGGCACTTCCCATGGCTGGGTGGGAGAAATGCTGTCGCTCCCACCAGGTCGCTGCACTGCACTGGAGTTGCTGGGCTGGGTGCTAAATTTATTTTTAATGCTCAGAGTGGAGCCTCTAGCAGATTCCTGATGAGGATTTTGGAAATCTGAGAATGAAAAAAAGCCCTCTAAAATATTCCAGCTCAATCAAAACTTAGTGTGAAGCAGGATTTGTGTAACTCAGTGTTATGGTGGAATGTTTCTCATGGATAAAGTTATGCAGATATGCCCAAAAAATCCAGAACACTAACAGATGGGAGTCTGTGGGACACGGTCCTAATATCAGAAGTATTTCTAATTTATTGATTTATTCAATATAAATCAATATATTGTTTTATTTATCTACTGCTTTATCTATCACTTGAACATCTCTAGACATCAATGCTGAGATTATTAATTATAATCTCAGGGGATATTCTCCACTTTAAAATACCATAACCAAGAAAAGTAAAAAGTAAAAGTAAAAAGACTGAGATACCAGTTCAGTTCCCTACAATTGGTCATTCTCACATTTTACTGGACATCTTTGGATATTAGAAATTAGAATTTTATAGGATTTTGAATAACAACGGGCACAAAGCTACCCAGTCCAGAACAGGAGCAAGGACTGTTCTTACATTATGGAATTACACAAGAAATAATCAGAACAGACATGTTATTATCTCCTAATGCTTGGAGATATTATAATTTGTTGGGATATTTATCCTTCAAAATATTTCTGACCTAGCAAAATTATAACTTCTTATTTAGAGCATGACAATCCTGCTTGAGTAACCTGTAAATACCACTCAGATAAGATTGCTTGGAAATTTGCTTGGTTACAAAGGGCTCCCAGATTATTGTTTGTGATGGAAAATTTTCTGATGGACAAATGTTATTTCATCATAGAAAAAGTTGGTTTTTTCAGGAAGATATTACCTTAGACCCTGTCAGGTTCACGGTAAAATTTCCCATCAGAGCCTGAAAAATATTGCCAAGCTTGGGAAAACAGATTGGAGGAGCAAACCAGAGTCAGTGACCGATTTCTGGGATTTATGATGATGCAGAAATTTTATTCTGTAGGCACCCTTCCTACCTATCTTTTTGCCTTTGGACCTCCTTGGTTTCCTGAAAAGTTCTGCTGACTTTAGACAAAGAAATATCAAATTTCCCAGTTACCCAGGTAGAAAACAAAAAATACTGACAGCATCTATCTGACAGCTAGGGGTTTTAAGAGAAAAGCTGCACTTGGCCCTGTACTCCATTTCCTACAGTTCAGACCCTCATGGTAATTCCAAATTCAATTTCATTTTTAGACACAGGTGTGAAGGAAATTTGTGTTTTCCAAATGGCACTGGAAGCCCTCAGTGCTAGGAGAGAGCTCCTTTAGCAGAGTGAGGAGGAAAAAGCAGAGCATGGAGGGGCTTGAGAGCTGTAAGCCAAACTGTGTTAGCAGAAGAAAGAGTAATTAATTGATGAATTCTGAGTGTATCTGTAGCAAGGAAGAAAACAAGGCCGTTAGCATGGAAACTGATTAAAAAAGATACACGAAGGATTTTTGTAGTTAAACTACGTGCATAAATAAATGTGTATACGCACCTGATTAAATTTTTGCAAAACTTTTACCAAACAAATTGATGCTAATTGCTTTGCATCAATGAATGTAATAGGTTATTGTGCAGGCAATAACAGAAGGTCACACTTTGTTAAGAGTATATAAAGTGGAGAACATGCAGAATAAAGAAGATGCTGTTGTCATTCTATTCAAGTGTCTGTGTGTGTGTTGGGTTGATGTGGTCAGAAATGTAAATTCTGTCCCCATCTGTTGGGGCCGGGTGGGGCAGTGACCCTGATCTCCTGGCACATATTCTCTGCTAATGGGCCATCTTTAAACCAGCTGGGGCAAT
>JAODLH010000424.1:315450-336317 GCA_027575645.1 Cossypha caffra
AGCAGAAGGCATTGTTCTATCCAGAGGGGATTACTTTCAGCTGGCCATCCTATTGTCTTCTAGTTATTTAGTAACTGGGTTGGGTATCTCAAAGATGGCTTTCATTTCAATCTCACTTATGGTTTCCATATTCTCAGAATGATTCATATTTGTAAGGTTTTCCTGGTTCACCCTTCCCAGCGTGGGTGGGCTTTGAGAATGCCTAACCCATGTCCCTGAGTGTCACAGGAGCGTGGTCGTGGCATGAGAATCTCACAGCACTCAGTCCTTGGAGAGAGATTTTGTGACTTCCTGTGGCTCTTGCCAGCCTTCCTGTTGTCTGCCTACCTTAGCACCCCATCAGCTCTGATGCCCTCCCTGGATACGTTTTCCCTGGGAGCCTTTCCGGGGTGTGGGGCCCCGAACAGCGTTCCACTCCTGAGCAGAGGTGTTCTGGGGTGGCCACACGTGCTGCAGGGACTCCAGGCTCTGCCATGCCAGGCTGCACGGCTAACACAGGTGCAGTAATCACCTCAGTGCCTGCCAGCCTGCTGCCAGGGATGCAGGGGCTCTCCCACACCCGGCTGTGCTGCCTGCAGGTGTCAGGATTTGTGGCAGGCACCTGCATTTACAGCGAGGCTGGCTAATTCCACACTGGGTCCGAGTTCTCTGTGTGCTGCTGATTACTTTGGTCTTTGCATAAAAACATTTGAACGGGTGCTACAGACAGCATCCAGAAAAACACACTTGGAAACATCAGGTTGCTCAGTGTTGGCTTTTGACTGGTGAAAACTGAACTTGGCCTCTTCAGTTCTCTCGGATTTCCTGAATCAGCTCTTTGTCTCAGGTTTCTGGCAGGGTATTCCCTGGGTACTGCTCCACATGTACTTCACTTTTACAGGTGATTGAGGTGGCTGCAGGTCAGCCAGTCCAACCAGCCCCTTTTAGAATCCTGAGGGACTTAGTGCTGCAGGCTCTCTGCAGAGATTACAGCACTGAACTGGAATTGCTCTCCATATAGCCAAAGTATATTAAATGTTTGTGCTTGAGTGGCTGGTGGGGCAGGAAGTGTTTGATCTCCCTTGAATTAAGATTGTTCTGATTGCCCACGTGGGTTATCAGGGAGAGGATCCTGAAGCCTGGGGGAATTGAGAGCCAAGTGAAGGAGGTGAAAATCCAGCTGGAGTGCTGCTCTCAGGAGCGCTGGCCCTGCTGCCAGCCTTGCCCTTGACCCAGGGGGGGCACGTCCCCCATGGATTTGGGCTGCAGGGAGAAAGGGGTGCCCCACTGGCACAGCTGCAGTTGGCTGTAGAACTTCACATACTGGAATATTTGACACATGTCACATATTGGAATATTTCACATGTTGTGGAATATTTGAATAAAAGGGTGACAATTACACCTTAGCATTCAATTAATGATGAACATCAGTCATTAACTTGTAGCTCTTCTACAAAGTGGAGCTGCTAAATAAAACTGTTATTTTTGACTTGGTTTCATTTTTAGAGAATACTAGAAAAAATATTGAGACTATAGAAAGCATCTAAAAGGAATCAAAGCATAGAAAACCCATTTCTGGATACAGTGTGTTTTCAATTCTTTTAAGTTTCAGAATACTCTAGAACCCTGATTGATATTTGTTCTGTTGTATATTTTCTCTGGCTTGTTTATACCAATCTCTCATCTTATTACTGGAACTTCTAGATCAGTGTTTAAAAATAGTAGCAACTTAGAAATGGCTTTAAAGATAGCTCTCAGTACATCATCTAAACAGGGTAATTCACAGAAACCTATAATCAGGGCACTAAGTGATTTTCATTAGTTTGTGAACAATAGTGATACACAACTGCATCAACTAAGACAGATTTTTAAAAATTATAAAATAGTTTTCTATAGAAATTTAACTTTCCAAGGCCTGTATGTTTTATTGTGATAAAAGGGCCTCACCCAAAATATCAAGTTTCCTCATAAATAAGTACAGTAGTTTTGTCTGAACCCTTGCTTTCCCAACAGAGAACTATAAAATGCCCAGTTATGTGAGCTGGGTTGCCTTCTCACAGTGGCAGTAAGAGGTACTGTAGAAAATCTAATAAATTGGATGGCAATGGGAACATAGACCATAAAAACCCCAGTAACATTTTCTTTTGTTTTACTATGACTTTCAGGGGGCAGGGAAAGCGGCTGGAGAGGGGGAGTTTATGACCACCCACGACTGTGTGTGGCAATCTCCAAGTAATAAGAAGGCATGTTTATAGAATATTACCTGTGCTTCTCATATCTGCTTTTTAAAATCTGTATTTCCCGGCTCAAATTTATTTAAATTTAAAATATTTGTTATCTTTTGGTTTGCTTGCATAATATAATGTTGTTATTCTAGAGATGAGATCCTTGTGTTTAATGGGCTCTGCCAAATACCTGAGGCTTGTGGCTGCTGTTGGCACTGTGGGCTGGTGACTTCTTGTGTCAGGATGTGCTTTTGCAAGTTCTGCTTTGGACCCAGTGTATTTTTCTTGAATACTGGAAAATTAACAGGGTCCTTTAGCATTATTAATCCACTGGAAAGTTTTATAGTGATCTTTTTCCACTAGAGATCATTCAAGTGGGCAATTCAGTCTTCAAATTCAGTGAAGCATAAGGCATCAGGCCTCCTAATGTAAATAATGATCTTCACATTCCACTTTTGTCAAGATATGCAAAAAAGGAGTCATTTATGCTTCAGTGGGTAGGCAGTGAGAGTCCTCTCTACCAAAACATTTTTGTAGGTTAAATAATTGTCAAAATCTGATTTTTCTTGAGGGTTTTATATTTTTTTTATACTTCTAATATTTATTACCTAATAAATAGCTTCTGTAATACTCCTATGTACACTTTTCAGTGCCAGTCCTACTCTGTGCTGACTGGCAGTGCAGTATTTGTGTGGCCAGAGACATCCTGGCCCTTATCCCAAGGCCCTGGTTGCTGTCACATGCACAGTCACTTGTCACTGCTGTCACCTGTTGGAGTTAATCTCCAGAGGGAGACAGGCTCTCTGTTTTAATGACATGCTAACAATGTCAGGATTAAGTCAGGGCCAGCTGTAAATTTAACTGACTCCTGTGATGGCTTCTGAGAAGATGGCTGTTCCATTAAAGATTGCCACTTCACCCAAACTTACTTTTGTGGGATGAGAAATTCTGCCTGAGAGGATTTAGGAGCACAAATCTCCTCGAGGGATGGTCCCAAATGACATGCCAATTTAGAAAAATCTGTCAGAATAGTCACACAGTGGCATGTTCTGAAAAACAGCTGCTGTGTCATTCTAACCCTGTCACTTGTCACCAGGCAGAGTCACAGATTTCCCTGTTCTGGGCTGGAAAACTCACAGTAATTGCAGCAACCTGCTGCTTCATGCATTTTTGAGCAAAATGTGGAGATCTGAATTTAGAGATTTCGTAATTTTGGCATCACATGAGGAAATGGATTATTACTTAAAAGCAGTGAACTAAAAAAATAAGACAACCAACAAACAACAGAATAAGTTGTTACCTTAATTGAAATAATAAGGAGAAAAAAAAGTCTTCAGACATATTTCAACTGTTTTTCAGTTTGTTTGCTCCTTACCTTGTCTTTCCTGGCCTTCTTGGCAGCCTTTTAGCTGATCTGTAAGAGAGAAAAAAATCCCAACCTCTTCAAATTCAGACTAGAGTGACAAAATATTTTTCAACCTTTCTAATTCTCTTTGCATGAGAGTGCAGTGTTATTTGAATGTTTGATGTCATATCCTGTAATTAGGCCTTTGATTTTAGGCAGTTTCAATATTTGATGAGAAGTTTTACAGTCCTGCTGTAAACTGTTCAGTCTGGAGCCTGTGTCCCCAGCTGCAGAGTCTGCTCCTGGGGCAGCTTCAGCATGGGATCAGTCTCCTCACCTTTGGTAGCACTGTGTGGAGGGGCAGCTGTGTTTATTATCATTTACTGTATTTTGTTTATCTAGTGGACATGTGTGTGCAAAGGATTAAGGAGTGATTGAACAGTCAGTGCTGGATAGTGCTGAAGTTCATGTGGGATATCAGGCTGTGAATGCTGGTGAATTGCCTGTGAAGGCACACTGAAAATTTCGTGCCAGAGGCTGCTTTTTGTGATTTAGGATGCCCTTGAGAACAATCATTTTGAGACTTCTTGTTCATTTGGACATTTCACTGAAAGCTAGTAGAGAATTTGATAAAGATGAAATACTCACTCAGCACCTCTTTGTACAAGAACCTTCTGCATTTGGAAGGGAAGACCTTCAGTTCACTGATGTGTGTCAGTTAGCTGCAAACCTCTCTGCCCTTGAGAGGGCAGCCAGAAGGAGAGGGAGCTTTGGCTGGAGCCTCTGCTGTGAGGCTGCAGCGTGGCCATGCCAGGCCTGGTGTGTCAGCCAGAGCAAATGCTGGTGTGGAAATCACCTCCCTGCTGCTGTGCTCGGGTCTGTCTCTGTGTGAGGCACGCCTGAGTGGGCACAGCTGAGTGTGCTGCCCATTGCCCTGTATTTCATGGGGGCCAGGAGAGACCTGGGACTTTTGTCCCACCACCCTGCTCACCCAGGGCACTTGGGTTGGTTGTGATTATGTCCAAGGATGGGTCTCCACAGCCATGGCTGGGCCACCTGTGCTGGTGTTCAACCACCCCTGCAATAAAACAGCTTTTTTGTATGTTTTAAATGGAAATTGAAATGGAGATTGCCTCTTGTCCTGGTCCCTGAGGGGGATCTATATCCAACAGGTGCTGTGCCTTCCCCTGCTGCATTGCTGCAGTTGGTTCTTTTAGTACAATAATCAGCATTTTATGCATTAAGGTGTTCATAGTGATGCTGGATAAATGGCTGGGTAAGAATTCTTTCTGTCTTCAAACTATATAGGAGAAAGTTTATATTCATTTCATTATTCAAAGAGGAGGGCTGAATATATGCAAACTTGTTGAGAGAGATTGTTCTCAAGGTTAATTGAGATTTATCAGTTTGCACATGCTTTCTGTCTCACACTTTTCTGCCTGATTACCAGTAGTAAATTGTCAAATACACTTCTATTCAAAGCAGTTTCTCTAAAGTTAGGCATCCCAAGAGAGAGGGATTGAGGGGGCTTGGTTCAAGGCTGCCATGATTAATGGAACTGTGGAACATGTTATTTATAATAAATGAAACCTAGCTGGGAGGATATTTGGATAGAAACACCGGAGATCACCAGAGAAGAGTAATTAAGCACATTCTGAACGAAGTGCACAAGAGAAGATATTTAAGAGTGTTTAATCAAATACAAACATGTTCCAAAAATTAGTATTATAGGATCTTTACGTATTTCCCTGGACCAGACTGGACATTTTCAATGTGGAAATATGAATGAGTGATGGATTGTTGTTTGTTCAACCAACTCTACCAGTGAAGCAGAGTGATGGAAAAACACATGGTAGCCTGGCAAAGGGCAGACTCTGCCTAAAAATGAATGCTGAATTGGGCAATTAGGCAGGAAATCAAAACTGAGATTCAGTGCAAGGCAGCACATGGCAGATGATCCAGAGCAGGCCTGGAAACAACTGGAGAAACTGGCAGAGCATCTTCAGCACCTGGTAGTGCTGTCTGCAGCCAGCATCCTGCACTGGGGACTTGAGAATGGATCAACACTTATCTTGCCTCTTCTGAAATGTTTTGAGGGCACCAGTTTCATCAGCAGTAATCTTTTAAAACAGAAAAAGCTGTAATGACACAGCTGCCTCTGCTGGCTCTGGGGGCTGTAGCTCAGGTAGTTCCTGGGCAGGGAGCAGGGCAGAGCCTGGTAAATGTACATGGGGCATTTTCTGTCTTGGTGTGAACTTGAGGATTTTGGGCCTCAAGTTGCAGTGCTGCTGAGGATTTCTGGTGCTATGTGTAGCCTGAGAGGGGTAAAGCTGGCACTTAGTGAGTAAATGTGACTCCTTGCATAGTATCATCAGCACCACAGAAAAACAAAACTTCTGGAAATCCATAGGGGCTTCATTATAGCCTTTGATATCTTCTCTCATGTACTTCTCCTTTGTGGTGCTTCTCTGCTGGAATAGTGACCCTTCTCTTCAGCAGAGCTCTGTCAGGGGCTCCTCCAGCTGTGGGGGTCAGGATGGGCTGTGAGAGTCATGCTTTCTCACTCTGGGTACAGACATACCAGAAAATGAGGAAGCATTTTCATGGAAAAGGAATGGTCAGGCTTTGTGTGGTATCTCCCCCCAGAGCTGCTGAGTGTGGGATGGTGGCCTGGCACAAACCCTCCTTTGGCAGTGAGCATGTGCTCTGGTCGTGGAGCCCTTTGAGGGCAGGGTCACTGGCATCAGCTCACCTGGCTCACACGTGTTAGGGAACTTCTCATGGCAGGAATGAAGTCCTAATTATTCAGATCAACAAGAGTAATTAGGAAATACTGCCTTAGTAGAATGTGGGAATGATCTTACCTGGAGCAAGATTGGTTCAGGTTGTCTAAATGGGAAGACTTCCTCATGCACTTTCAGATTGGTCAGGGTCCCTAATTTTTAAGGGAACTGGTCTTAGCAACCCAAAATGTTGCTAAATTTCTTAAAGAGCACTCTACACTTCCTCTTTCAGCAGTGACTGCAAACCCTTCACAATAACACTCTGATATTCAATTATGGTATTTCTGACACCTTTGAGACTTAGTTCCACAGATAGTAAAGAAAACTAGAGTGAAATTTGCTTTTATGGAGTTTTTTGTTTGTTTGGTTTTTTGGGTGTTTTTTTTGTTTGGTTGTTGTTGTTTTTTGGCCTGTGCCAGACTTTTTGTAATATTCTAGGCCCAATTAATTTGCTGATATTATGAGTATTCACTAGACAACCCTTGACCTTCTCAGTGATGTGGGCTTTGCTTTGCTTCCTAACCAAAGGAATGTGAAGAATGTTCAGGGAAAAATGAACTTTACATGCCTGCTCATCTCAGGTGAGGAATAATAAATAAGGGTTCACCTGCTCCCAGCAGGTGTAGGCTTTTTTATGTGTCAGTACCTATTTATTTCAGTGAAAGAGGAGAAATGCCTCCAAGGTATTTGTGCAGAGTGCTGAACCTGGTACCCAGATAGAAATTGAGTTGAATGGCATTTTTTCACTGAGTAATGGTTACCTGCAGCCACACAGCAGAGTGGTTTCAAAGGTACTGCTGGGTACCTGGGTACATCTGATCTTGTTCAGATTTTCCAGCAGAACTGTCCTGTCCTTCAGCCTTGTCTTATTTTTGAACACAAAAATATATCTGTAGTTTATGAAAAGCATGATTTAGACTGGAATGAAAAGGGAAACACTGCCCAATTAGTCTAAATACAGTTGTTTCATGTGCTGATGGAAGCCCATGAAGGTTAATAAGGGCCTTTCCTTTGAGATTAGTGGAATTAGGTCAGTGCCTTATTACAGTATATCAGCCTGCAGCCATCAGTACCAGCTGTGGACTCAAAACAGCTGCTCATTTATAGTTAGAGGATGAAAATACACTTGGAAATAGAATGGATCAAAAATCTTTATATATTCAGTAATTACAGTTCCTTCTATCCAGCCAGCCTGGAAGTTGTACTACCTGGGTAGCTTTGAGGTAGATAAAGAAATTATTTAAAACTAAGCTACAGATCAAAATCTTACAAAGCACTCAATTCCTGTCTCTTCTCACAGCCCACAGAGCAGAGGTTCTGCAAGTGCTGCCCATTTGGAAGGAGAGAACATGGGAGGGGAAGCAAGGTCAGTTCTCACATCCCAGGCTGTCTTGGCAGGTCACAGAAAACGAGTTTGTCTTTCTGCTTGAACCTGGAAACAAAAGACAATTCAGGACTCCAACTCCAAGCTGCACCTTAGCAGTGTGAGGCCATTTCTAACCACTGAGACAGCTCCTGAGCAGATGATAGTGAAGGACAATTTGGTGATAAGAGGCAAGTCTGACCAAAGAGCTTTGCATTCCTGGCAAGGAGGAGGGCACAGGGAGAAAGGCTGGCACAGAAGGACAAGGTGTGCTGAGGAGGAATTTGGGAAGTTAACTTCAGAATGTCAGTCTTCCTTTTGAATGGCTTGTATTTTGCCAAGGTACAAACTAAATCCCATACTGTTGTGAGGATGATAATCTGTCACCTACATTTGTATGACAGTAAATTTGAGGGCTCTTTGTAGCCTGTTTGGAACACTCACATGTTAGCAGCTGAGGTGGTACAGGTGTATTCAGAAGGAATACTGGTGAGGGGCAGAACTAGAGGAAAATACCCTGGGTCCCTTGAGGAAGGTCTTGTTTTGGATCCCCTGTGGTTTTACAGACAGCTTGGAGCACTCAGACTGCCGTGGATGACAGTAACCAATACACTTGTGACCTGTAAAACACAGGAAGAATCAAGAAACAGATGGTAGAAGGTTAGTGGGAAAGACTTAAAAGTTCAGTTTTCCATAACTTGAATAATCTCCTGTGCATTTGGAGCAAAGAGCACGAGCAAAGCTGCTTCCGTGGTTTCTATCTCAGTGTTGCAGTTTTTCTGTCCCCAACCTTTTCAGTTCTGTGTTTGCATCAAAGGAGATTTGCTGTCCCTTCACTTTGGGTTGTTTTTGCCAGACCCTGAAGGGGCTGTGCACAAAGATGGGTGGTGGTGTTTCTTGGAAGATGTACCTAAAACTGGGGAGAAAAGAAGTGACAGCCTTGAGGCTGAGGTGGCAGCAGCTGAGTGATCCAGGCTTTCCTGCAGAGGCAGCTGCAGCTTAGGGTGGTAGAAGCCAGCAGAAGGGAGGCAGAGATCAGTGCTACTTCTGCCATTGTTTTCTCCTGCAGCAGTTTTCTGATCAATCCCCAGAGCTGCTCACAGGCACTGAGCCAGGCTCAGTCTCACAGTGAGCAGCAGCAGGACTCATTCACCTGGTGCTGCAGCCAGGCAGCAGAAACACAGAATTTATCTGCAGCTCAGTGGGGAGTGCTGGCTCCCAGTGCCTGCTGTTTGAGCTCTGCTGCTCTTCCCAGGGAGGAAATGCTTGTCTGCTCTTGCTGGGCTTTGCCAGTCTTATTTTGGAAAGGAAGGATTCCAGGAAGCAGAGAGGGAAGTGCCCAAAGCTTGTCCCAGAAGGCTGAGCAGACTGTGCTGTCTCCTGGTGGTTTTGGGGTGGTTCTGGCTGTGAGAACACAAGCACCCCTGGTTGTTTCCTCTGCTGTTTAACAGGAGGAGCCCAGGAGAGGAGGAGCTGGGCTCTTCCCTCCATGCCAGCCCCTGTGAGGCTGCTGTTTGATAAAGTTGTTGTTTCTCTTACCTTCCTTTCCCTTCAGATAATGAAGGGGATTAGAGCTGGATCCAAGTGTGAAATCTGTAGTGAGATTCCTGTTCTTCTAGAGAGCTTTCCCTGGCCTTTCTCTTCCAGGAGTGAGGAGTAACTGGAGGAGCCTGCCTGTTCCCAGTACGGTCACACAGACACAACTGGTGTGCACTGGTTTCCTTTCAGAGTGCCTCTCCAGTAAATCTTCATCATCTTCACAAAGTCTGCTTGCCTTCTCAAGATCCCACATTTTTCTGAGGACAGGGATTATAAAAACATTACCTTTAAACTGGAACACCCCCAGAATATCAACTGCTTACCAAAGCCCTGGGATCCTTTGTTCAGGATGTGCACACCATCAAACCTGTACAAACTGTACATTATCAGTCTTCTCTGAGAGCAACGTTCTCCTATCTGAGCAGGTGCTTCTGAGCAGGTACTGGCACATAATCACCACTGAATTGCTTGAGCTCAGAACCAAAATGGAGCATTTCTCAAAAAGTGGGACTGAAAGGCCTCGCTGAATCTATTTTAGGATGTGTGGTTAAGGAGGTTCCTGCCAATTCCTCTTTAGCCAAAAGAACAGTGAAACAAAGCAACAGATTTTAGGGATGAATGAGCTTTGGGAAAAAGGCTGTGCCTTGATATGATTTCCTGTGGGATGAAAAGAACTGGATCAAACAACCCACAGGCTGTCTGCCTATCAGGGAAGGCCAAGACTTCTAGTGAATTGTCTTTTACCTAGCACTTTACTTTTTATTAAATACAGCATGTTCACTGTGGTAGAGAAGCAAGTAATTTGATTACAAGTTACTTTACACTTTAACAGCTCTTTTCATTTTGCAGAAGCATTGTCACATTAGGTAAAAGTACAGAGATGTGTATTTATGTAGGAGCTAAATTTCATTTGGTGTTGCAGACTTATTTCTCATGAAGTGCACTTCCAAGAAACTTGAAAGTGACCATGGTTCATCTGTTTTGAATGGGATTGGAAAACAGTTTTCTTGCCTTAGTTTTGCAGGTGGAAGAGTTAAGACTTTGCCTGCAGCAGATTTATGAACGTTGCTGCAGGCAAAAATTAGCTTAGCAGTTTTTGCTAACAACTCCATCCTTTTTGTTCTGAACTCCACTTTCATCTAAGGGAACTGCAAATTGTGTCCCAGTAGATTAGGTGAACTGAAGGTTGTAGAGGAGTGTAATGTGCTGAGTCACATGCCTTTGCTTTCATGAAGGTAGAACAGGTCATAAACCGAAAATTGTGGGGGTCAAAACCCTTTAGAAAAAGTAAATAACTTTTTCCCTGTACCATTTCTATAGTTGGGTATATGGTGGTGGATTTTTCCCCTTTTTTTCTTTCTTTGTTTTAAAATTTTTGGAAAAGAGAAGCAAAAGTAGCATACTAAGTTAACCTTGTGCCTTGCTGCATTCGAATAACTGCTCATGAAAACTGCCAGCATTGTCACCTAGCATAGGTTTTATCCATGGTATGTAATGCTTGTGGAAAGCCCCTGCTCCTTTTCTTCTCCTTTGGAGGTGCTCTAAGGTCAGGTGCAAGGGCAGTATAATTTCTGAAGCTCTTTGTTCCTTAACTCTACCTTGAGGCTTAGTGGGAGAAAAAAATCAGAAAGGAAACATTAGAATCACAGACTCCTAGAAACTGGAATCACAGACTCATTGAGGTTGGAAAAGACCTTTAAGACAGAGTGCAGCCATAAATCCAACACTGCCAAGTGCAGCACTAGCCCCTGTCCCTGAGAGCCACACCTACATCTTACCAAACCTCCAGGAGTGGTGATGCAGCACTTCCCTGGGCAACCCTTTCCACCCAGGAATTTCTTTTTTCTGATGTTAAACTCAACCTGCCCTCGTGCAACCTGAGGCCATTTCCTCTTGATCTGTTCCTGCCACTAGGGAGAAGGAAGCAGCATCCCAGCTTACTGCAGCTCCTTCAGGGGGCACTCAGGAAACTGCACCTGTGACTATTCCAATGTGCTTCTGCTTTCTGTGGTTGTGATTGTGCTTTCTGTGATTGTGATTGTGCTTTCTGTGGTTGTGCTTCTGCTTTCTGTGGTTGTGCTTCTGCTTTCTGTGGTTGTGATTGTGCTTTCTGTGGTTGTGATTGTGCTTTCTGTGATTGTGATTGTGCTTCCTGTGGTTGTGATTGTGCTTTCTGTGATTGTGATTGTGCTTCTGCAGCCCACAGGGAGCCTGGGGGCTGCACAGCCTGGCCCAGTGCTGGCCAGTGAAATGAGCTCAGCTCTTCCCAAGCATGCCCAGAGTTTGAGTACCTCTCCTCTGGAGGGGCAGTTTGATTTCCAGTGCAGGTGTGGCAGGCTTTGGTGTCAGATTTGTGTGTCCACCATTGCCATTGCTCTGTCAGTGGCCAGGAACAGGACAGTCAGGATTTCTCTTGCTCAAAACAGACTGTCTCCCCTTTTGTACTCAGAGCAATTTTTTAAGTTCATTCTTTCTAAGTCTTCTCTTTCCCACATGGCACTAAACAAAACTTACCTTCTGTGCCTTCCTTTCCTGTTTGTAGGATTACAAACCCAGCACAGAGGTGATTTCTGCCTGACTGCTCACCATGACATCTCCCACCCTGCCACTTCCAGTGCTTTGGAATACCTTTGTGCTTCTGCCAGTGCAGCTGGTGCCAGTGGGACCAGGTGGAGTTCAGAGAGTTTCTCTCTGTTGTTCTGTCACTGGTGACAATGCTCCTTCTCCCATAGCACTCAGGCAGAGCTTGAGGGGAATTATTTACTGCTGCAGTGAGATCAGCAGCTCCCACTGTGATCCATCATTTACTCCCTCATCTTGCTCGTTTCAGTAATAGGGCAAAGGTGAGTTTTCTATTTTTACAGCAGCCACAGAGCCTAGGTAGCCCCTTGGTGTGGATGTGAGTGACTTGTACTGCTGGCAGCAGTGCTAAACTTGGGATGATTTTTCAGGTGTTCAGTGCTCTTGCACTTTGACAGCAAGAGACTCTTAATTTTGTCTCCAGTACAGATGTTTTTGTGTTTCTGTTGTCAGTGGTTCACTGTTCTTGTGCTGGTTCTACTTTATTTCTGCAGCATGGAAAGTTAGGTTGATTTTCAGTGGCCCTGAATGGAGCCTTAGCCTGAGTAGGACAAGTCTGGGTGGCTGATGGGAGCCCTCTCTGTGCTCCCTTCCTGCAGGGAGGGGATTGGTTTTGAGCTGTTGGGTGAGACTCTAAGTGTCAGCACTGCTTTTTGACTGGATCTGTTCTTTCAGCGCCTCAATGTGTTTGATTCTGTTGAAAATGGAGTTTTTAGTTATTATGTCTTTATCCCAGCTGGGCTGCTCTGTTCCTTGCTGCTGATGCTGGCTGAAGTACCATGACTGCTGCCTGATTTGCCCTCTTTGGTCAGGGGGAGTCTTTCTGTTGGTATTAGTGGGTTTTGAAAAGGGCACATGATGTACAACTTAAACCCTATAGCTGGCTGCCTGTGAAATATCTTTGTATTTTAAGGGCCTTAATTCTATTGTAATTCCATTGTCTGTTACTTAAATCCAGTGCTTTCAACCTTGTTTGACTGTATCTGAATTTGAATACCAAATTCTGTCAAAAGCCTATCAAAACCAGATAAGTTTTTCTGTCTGTTAAATGCTATTAAAATGCCTTCTATTTGTTCTACAGCAGCTATATCATCTTTTTTGAAAATAAAACACTTCTCAGGTTTTGTGTCCTACTGTAATACCTGATAGTATTGAAAAAAAACCTTGATATTTCTTGCTTATAGTTTTCTCAACTCAGTTTGTATTTTAAGTAAGACTGTAATACACTGTATGACTGTTTATTCCTCTTAAAATTTGTTTATTAATGGAGCTCTTATTGAAATTAGAGATTTCCTGCACGTGTTTATTTAATTGCCTGAAACTGTAACAGCAAAGCTCAGCCTCATGCATTCTGTAGGTTTCAACCAAGTAAACTTGTTCTTAGGCATTAGATGCAAGAGAGCTCAAATTACTATATGAGTAATCAATCTAAAATAGAACCAAAGGTAAAGTGTTTTGCTGGAGTTCAGGGAGAAACATGGCTTAGTTTGGTGATGTAATCAGCCCCAATCAGGATTTTTGGTGGGGGTGGGGAAGCAGGGGAATGCCCTTTGTATTTGTTTTTGCACTACAAAAATCCAAACAGCCCACAGAGCAGGACCTCCTCTGAGGCTTTGGTCCATTTGTGTTGAGGCTGAGTCATGTGCAGCTGTGTCAATGTAGTTTTAACTATCTGTGCATTTTACTAAGCATTCTGCTGCCTTCTCATAATTTGATGTGTTCCTAAGAGTTAATAATTTCTGTGCTATTTATGCCCACTTTAGGGATTATCATAAATATTCCACATGCACTTTTTTTTCTGTTCATATACCAAATGAACTAAGAAGCTTAATTATGAGGAATAGTTGTTAGAGTCTAATTATCATATGGCTGATAATTTTCCCCAATAATAGGATGCTTCCATGGTGAACCAAGGTGCACTCCACCTGCAGGAGCTGCATCAGTAGTCAGCTTTCTTCAGTGGTGCCTTGCAAGTTTGCCCATAGAAAGGACTAAATTCTTGTAATGGATTGCATTGATGTGGTGCATTTCATTTGAAAGCTTCATTGCTTTGATAAACATCATTACTGTTCTTTATCCATGTTCAGTAGTATCTGGAACCCCTGCTGAGATCCCTTTGGTGTTAAGTGCTGTCCAAAATAACAAACAAGCTCCAGAGTCCTGCCCAGAGATATTTTTCCAGGGAGTCACCACAAGAAAAGGGGATTGGGAACTTTCTCCACCTAATTCTGAGTGAATTATTACAGGCAGAGTTACTAAAATGATTTATTCTCATGTGAAATGAAATGGTTAGAAATGGAACTTTTAGGATGATTTTTTCCTAACAAATGAAAGTTCATGGTATCTGAATGTTGCATCTATATGTAAGGTACAATTTGGTAAGTTAAGTTAACTGAGAAAAGGAGAGGATCTGCTTTTTTCTGCTGGGAATAATCCTTATTTGTCTTTCAGTGTAACAAAGGGGTATTTTAGTTGATAAACAAAGCAAGTGAATTTCCATCTGCTTTCCTAGAGATGGTATTTTAGGTAAAATCATTACATGTGTGTTGGCTGCTTGAATGACTACTAAAAATTCAAGGTCCTGTTCTCTAGTTTCTGCTGGGAATGGATGGTAGTTTTTAATGTGGATGTGAGTGGATCCACTTTAGACTTTAATATCCTGTCATTGGGGTATGCTGCAAACTCTCTGAGGCTGGAGATGAGAGTAACCCATTCTTCTCTTAAAATGACTTTGGTTTCTCCCCAACACTTGTTAGTGTGCAGGTACTGTGTGTGCTGAGCAGAGGCTGCAGCAGACAGAGCAGCATGGAGCTGGAGCAGCACAGACTGGCTCCAGCACTGCTCCCCTCTGGGGCAGCTCCTTTGGCTGCTGGCAGGGAGGAGTGAAAGGATACTGGCTGTTCATTTTTCTGTCAGATGCTTAGGTAGCAACTACCTTATTTCATGGTAAACCTTAAAGCCTCATATGAGCCCTTATGCCCTCAGCTTCCTATTTAGCTTAGATGCCCATAGGATGATTATGGCCAGATAATCACAGCACACATCTTGACAGAAGAGGCTGGCAGAGAGAATGACTTCTGTGTTTCAAGGTCTTTTTCCTTGGGGAGTTAATTTTTCTTCACTTATGGTGCTCTGCAGTGTGAGCACTGCTGCACAGTGCCTGAGGTTTTCCAGGTATTGCATTCCCAGTTTCTGAAATTCCAGCCTGGCTTGGTTTTGGAGTTGTGCCTGTCTGTGCTGCTGAGGGCATGTGTGTCTGAGACAATTACAGAGGTGGTAAAATAATGAATCTCAGGTGTGTTGATCAAAGAGCAGGAGCAGCTGATGTCTTGAACAGCTTCCAGGACTGCAGCTCAGTGCTCCTTGTGAACAGCCTGAGGTTGAAAAGGTCACTTTAAAGTGGTTGTCAGACTGTTGGTTACAGATGGCAGCTCTTTCTGGATTTCCTACTGAGGCTCCCAGTCAAACAATAATTTCTGGTGGGTTTTTTCCCCCAAGACTTGTTATTAACAAGTAAATGTTGACCCCTAACACTTGACTGACACCATGAGGAGCAATCTGAAGTAGGTACTCAGAGGCATGAAAGGCTCTCCTTTGAGCCATTTGCTAATGCAGGCTCTGTGTGATAGCAGTGATTTGGCAGCTTGCACACCTGTTGTGAAGTGCTGTACCTGTATCTAGAGAATGTCACTGCAGTGGTTTCTAATGAAGGATATCTAGGTCTGAGATGGCCCCTGCAGTCTGGAGTGGACTACTGCCAAGAAATGTGGCTTAAGGGACATTCTTGATGTTGCCACATCTTGTGGAAGTGGTTGAAGTTTGGCAAAGATGGGCTTTGGGACTCAGTTCCCAGTGTGAGCCTCCTCCTGCCTGCTCTGGGTGTGCCCTGACCTGGCTCTTGGGGCCAGAGGGATCTCATGTCTTGTTCCACACACCCCAGGTATTAAACCCTGTCAGCCCCTTGGTCAGGTGCTTCATAGGGATGCTCCTGGAACAGCAATCCTGGGGTAAATAATCATCAATGCCTGTCTCATCTCCTGAATCCACTTCTCAGATGGGCCTCTAGAAAAAGAAAACCTTAAAAATCATTCACCTCTGAGAACACAATGTTAATCACATCAAAACAATTTGAAATCCAGAGCTGCTTTCATTATCCTAAAGTCAGCAATGTGCTCTCCTCATTGTTCCTTTCTGTAGTGGAATTTATTGAGGCTATTCATCCTTCACACACACTGCAGAAGTGCACTTTGTAAAGCTGAGAAAGCTGTGCAGTTAATAGTGCAATAATTCAGCAAGAAAAACTGATTTGCAAGTGACCCATGCATCAGGCTGCCAATGGTGCTTAAAGCTAGTTCATAAATTCCTGCCAAAGCAAGGTGTGGGCTTGGGGGACCACCCTCTTTTATAGCCAAAATGGCCTTGGAAGAGTCCCTCACAGGGCCTCAATGCTGACTGCCACTCTGGCATGTCCTTTACATAGGAAAACAGTGTTTTGTGACCAAGAGCTGACAGAAACCACGACTTCTGGGAGGATCAAGCATTTACTTGACCCTACCTGTGTCAGAGCTGCTGCAATATTCCTTCTGCTCTGTACCAGCTCCTGAGGATCTTCAGCAATGGGTGTTTCAGGGTCACTGCTCTTCAGGCCTGTGGCTGCCACCTGGATGTGACACAATGGGAACATCAATCAGGGCTCTGCACTCAGGCAGTATATCCACCTGAATTTCTGTGTGGGACACCGGGTGATTGCAAATACATTTCATCATGCCTCCTACTGGGCTTTTTCTAGGAAGGTGAGCTCATGGGGAAGGTACTAAGATAGGAATTATACCTGAAAGGCATCTCCAGAAAAATTTATTGAAGGGCCTAGTGGGAGAAAATACACCCTGTGACAAACAGAAAGCCCAATCCCATCAGATGTCAGCAGCACCCACACAGGAGTCTAAGAAACTGATTTTCTTTGAGAGGATTTTTATAATTGCTCTTTAGAAAACGGGTGTAGTGACAGTGTGCATAAAGGATGTCTGCTTAAGACAAGCAGAAGGCAATAGAAGGGCTTTGCTTTATGATGTGTTTTTACCATCTCCTGACCCTCCACAGGGCTGGGAGGTTCAGGTTCAGAAACAATTCCCCAGGACAGTCTTCAGCTGACAGCACAGAGCCAGCTACCAGAACCTCCTCATGGAATCTTACAAGGGTAACAATTAAATGTTCTGCCTTATTTAAAAGTTGCCATTTGGGTGCTGGGACAAGCAGCTCCTGCTCTCAGCATAACTGGAAGTGGCTGGATGTGCCTGATGTGTTTGAGAAGAACCTGGAATTTGTATTACCCCTGCTAGAAATGCTGAAATTCTGTTTTACCTTTGTTCTTTGCTGACTGCACTGTTGTTTCTGGGAAGAAAAGCCTGTGTTCTCACCGTTGACATTCAAGATTTACTTGAGGAATTGTTGTGGAGCCAGTGAATATTCAAGTTTACTGTATTGAAAGAAAGTCAGAATCGTAGGTCTCGTTCAAGCAAATCGCTGTAAAGCATGGAATTTCTTCTGTCTTCAGCAAGAGCTGAGTAAAGATTGAATATAGAGCAAGGGAGCCATCAGTGGATTTCCATTTGAGTGTTACTCTTCAGCTGTGCTCCTTCCATTCCATTCCATTCCATTCCATTCCATTCCATTCCATTCCATTCCATTCCATTCCATTCCTTCAGTAACTCCAGGAGCCCTTTCTGGTGGCAGCTAGTGGGGGAAAAACACCATTGTCATTCTTGACATTTGCAGAAGTCAAATTGCAGCACTTCAAGTTGTTGCTCAAGAAAATGTTGCTCAGAAAAGGAATAAAACAACACTGAAATGCACATAATTTAAAAATTAGATCCTATTTTGTCTCCTCATTTTGGAAACACTGGATCAGACCCTGTACAAAAAAAATCATATTCCCAACTCCCACTGAGCTTTTAACTTCTGAATAAACCCTGTGTCTTTCATGTTCATCTACTAACAACTGTAGGATATATACCAGAAGATGTTTGGGAATCTGTTATTACAGGTGTAGGGGATTTCTAGAAAATGTTTGATTATTAGACTAAATGCATAATTGGGAGCTTCAAAATAAATTTTTCCTATTCACTTTGTGGGAGTGTTTTTCAAGTCTCCTCCAGTTGGAGAGCTAATTTTGAATATTTATGAAAATCTATTCAAAACTGTTTAAAAGGGTTAGTACTTTTTAAATAAGGTGAAATAACTTCTATCTGCCCTGGCATACTGACCCAATTCCAGATCTCAGCTGTGAGATTGGACTAATCACACCTGCTTGTTAATCTGATGTAAACTCTGTAATAATTTGGGGTTTTTAAACTCGCTTTTCTGTGAGAAAAACAACTTAGCACTTCTGAAAGGAATACTTGGGGTTTGAATAATCAGAATCTGTTCAGTATTTCGTATTTCCCACCTGAATCAGTGAGCAGTGCAGGATTTGGGGGCTGTTTTTTCAGAGTGATTCCATTCAGATCTGTTTGTGTGCCTGTGGCAGCCTCGTTGTACAACTTGATGTGCTTGGAGCTTCACCTGGAGGCTTGAGAAGGACCCCTGGTTGTGTTTGTTGGTGCCATTTCAGAGCAACCTTGAAGGGCTTCCCTTACAGAGTGAAGCATATTGAAACACCCAGAGGAACAAAGAACAACGTGTGATGCTGGGAAATGTTTGCTAAACTGGGCCAATGAAATGAAAAGTTTCGTTTGCAAAAACAAAATCGCCAGCTCAAGCCATTTAAAAGTGAACATCACTGCTTTTATCAAGGACAGCTTCTTATCCTGCTGCCTCTAGAACTGCTGAGGGTTTTTCTTTTGATTCCATTGGGAGCTGGTGGAAAATGCTTGTGGTGCTGAGTTTACACGAGGAGCGAGGAACAGATTCCTCACAATGCTCCAGCGTGCAGGAAGGTGTATCAAAGCCTTTTAATACAAGCTGTGAGGAAAACAGAGGATGGTGTTCTCTCCTTTTGCAGAAAAAGCTTTCCAAAGGGGAGGGCTGACATGGTGTGAGTCCCTGTGCCACCAAGGAAATGACCATGGAAATGGAGTTTTGGTGCTGCCCTTCATGAGGGGCAGTGCCATGGCCCCTCACAGGAGCGATACAAACTGACTGAGAAGGCTGCAGCTTCTCACAGAACCTAAACACCAATATCCTGAACTGGAAGAAGTTTTTCTTGTCCTAGTTTCAAGGATTTATGTCTCTGTCTGTTGGGGACACCATTGCTTGAAACACAGAAGAAATGCTAAGCTGACCAGAAAATACAGCCATCCTCCAGGAAAAGAGTTACTTTTTCAGTAACATTGACTTTAGGATTGATTATAAATCCAAAAGCAATTACTTACTTATGAGCTTAAGTTAGAGCAGATTGCAGGGTAGTTTGGATTTAAATAGGTGGCAATACGTATCCATTACTCTGTTCAATATGCTAATGGAAAACGGGGTCAGAATAATGAAGCATCCACTGAACAAAAAACAGTGTCTGATCTATGTTTAGCTTTCCTGATTACAGGATAGCAGCAGTGAAATGCAGCCTTTCATCAGACAGTGTTTTATTTAGCAGAAAACTGAGAACCAGGGTGGCTACAGTGCAGGAGATGTAGCCAGGGGTCTTCTGCCAAAAGAAAAAACCCCAGGAAAACCCAAGGAAAATCAGCCTGCCCAAGAGACAGGGTGTGTGAGGATCTTAGAGTAACACCAATGTCTGTTGTGGGGAAAAGAGGTAGAATCCATAACAGGAAATAGAATGAGTGGACACACAGATGAATATGATATTTTGGGGAAAAGTCAGCCTAGTTCAGAAGTCAAACCCCACAAGTCCATGGCAGTTCCCTGAAGGAGTAGCTAAGCAGGTAGATATGATAAAGCTTGATGATATAAAATCAATTTAGACTTAAAAAGAGGCATTTGACAAGGTACCTTTCCAGTAATTTAAAAAAACTTAGCCACACTGTATTTGTTGAAGGACTAAGCAGTCAGGAGATAAAGCAGTGTGATGACTCAACTTGCATGTGAGATAAATTTATTTAGGAAGACAGTGAAGTGGACCTGGATGTGAACATCAGATGAACTCTCTCATGATACTGAGTGACTGGGTGATAAAATGTCAAATGAAATTAATCTAAACAAAATGCAAAATAATACGCATGAGAAAGAAGAATTCCTTATCAGTGCTTGGTTCTCATCTGAACACAAACACTAGCAAGGAAGTTTATAAATGGCAGTTCAGAAAATATCTGGAGTTTTGCTCAGTAATGATCTCAGTAAAGAGAAGTGTTAAAGACCATTATGGTGGGATAGAAAACAGAAAGAAAAGATGTCATTGTGTCCTTATATTCACTTAGGGTACACATCCATGGCCTAAAATGCACAGTTCTGACAGGCTCAGAGTCAAAAAGATGTGGTAAAATGAGGCAGTGGAGCTGGAAGTAGCAAGTGTGGGCTGAGGGACGTGGCAGCCTGGGGCAGCTGTGCCAGCTCCTTCCAAAAGAAATGGAATTTTACAGATGATTGAAGGACACTTGTACTAAATTTGATTTTCACAAGCAAAGCCTCATCTGCTTCCCCAAGAGCATCCCTGATTACGTGCAGTGTTGTTTGGAGGAGGCAGGTTTGTGTCTGATTCTGCTGCTTTCCTGTGCAGTGGAAAAAAGGTTGAGCAGTAACAACAGAGCTGAATAAAATGGTTTGTGCTTTGCCTTCCTGTGCCTACTAAAGTTGAAAATGAAGTCTGGGGGGAAACATAGGAATTTTCCTTTCCCAGCATGGAGCTTTTAATTTTTATAGCAAAGAAGTAAGTCATTTAAAGCAAGCAGTGACCTTTTGTGCCTGGGGTGCAGAATGGAGTGCCTCTTGTATTGTTTGATTTCTTGGAGAGGAGTAGTGGAGAAATGGCTGCAGCTGAATGCTGAACTGGCAAATTCCTCTTGCCACACGGGGAAGGGAAGGGAAGGGAAGGGAAGGGAAGTTTCAGGGAAGTTTCAGGGAAGGGAAGTTTCAGGGAAGTTTCAGGGAAGTTTCAGGGAAGT
>JAODLH010000424.1:398261-412236 GCA_027575645.1 Cossypha caffra
AGTCCAGTATTTCCTGTGGTGTTCAAGTCATCCAGTGTCTGCCATTAAGTTTTGAATCATCCTGTTTTCTTCATCCCCCAGTTTCTGGATGAGAGTTAGGGGCTTGCTGTTGGAAATACTTCATCAATCACCATAGAGAGCAGTACCTCTATCCTTGTTTACATCACTTTTTCAAGAACAAAGGAAATGAACTGGGAAGCCTGAGCCTGAAACCTAGCCAAACAGAAAAGCTCAGGTGGAAGGAGTGACTGATGGGATAGGAGGAGAAAGCTAAGGTGTTAGTTTGATCCTTGAGAGGTAGCTAGGGCTGGGTAATGAACAGGATGGTTAAACATGTTCTGAGCTCTTGAAGAAAGTGAGTGAGAAAAAACCTGTCTCTTGTCCCTTACTTATTTCCTCCTCTACTGAAAATACTGAGTCTGTTGCCTATTACCAAACATTCCAGTAACAAAAGTTTCCTTTAATAAATCTTAACAGTGCTTCTGGCTTCTCTTGCAAACAGACTCAGATCCATTCACCTTCCCTCTGTAGTGCTGAGCTGTTCTTCCTTGCTGTGTGAGCAGAGGTCTCCTGAAGGAGCCAGAACTTCCAGGTGTTGGATTGCTCCCTTTTGCAATTGCACACTTGAGAGCCCAGCTCTCAGCCTGAATGTATGGCCTGGATTTTGCTGACAAAAGTAATCAGCTGAGAGACTTGTTTGGTCCCAATCTCTTAGGTTCAGGTTTCTTGCTGTTGAGAAGAGGCAAATCCACAGGTGTGCTGAACTAGAAGGAGAGTCTGGCAGCTTCCAGGGATCCTGAGTGAATGCACAGTGAAGCAAATATCAGGGGCTTAATCCAGGTCTGGATTTTAATCCAGATTTAATCCAGGTCTGAAATTGCCAATCTTTTACAATGCTAGCAGTGAAACCACTGTCCTTGAAGCCAACTAGTTGGTAATGTAAAATTCTGGCAGTGCTTGCCAGACAATCTGTTGAATCTGTAGATGTTTACAGCTGCAAAAGCCTCAGAAAAATTAATTCTTTGTGTATGGGCACTTTTACATCTCTGTATGCCTGTCTATATACACTGTATGTTTTACTCTGATAGCTCTCAAGTAAAAGAGCAATAAAGGTTTGAAGCAGCTGCCCTTTCTGATAGCTGCTACCTTGGGGCTTATTCCAATGCTCTCTGAAAGTCAGTGACAAAGACCCCATTACCTGGGATCCCATACCCATCCCTTTTATGACATGGCCAATCCTGCTGAGCATGTTTTCAAAGAATATTCTCTTGGATTAGACCATGCACTAGGCTGCACAAACTCATTTCTGCATTACCTCCTCCTAAATATTCTGGTTCAGGCCTCTCGGTGACCAGGGATGTCTGTCCATGGAAACCCACACAGCTGATAACATTTTTACTTCCTAACTGTGAACATGTATTTTTGGAGTATAGCCTTCCTCCATGGAGGTGGCAGCTTCTTGCTTTGTCTTAGTAGAGTACTATTTTCAGTGATTTTAATGCTACCCTTCTTAAAACAGCTGAGTTTATTCAGACCAAAATGCCTTTACAAGAATTCTTCATATGTCAACGTACATTATGTTATTTCAGGAGGGAATAGAAAAGAAAATCCTCAGCAGAATTTTTTCAGAAACCAATTCTTGTTCTTGGATTTGTTGTTTTATATCCTCTGCTTCACTGTGGCAGGAGAACTTAATGCAAATGAGAAATAACAGCCCAATCCCAGACACCAGTTCTGTGGGATTTAATTTAGGAATTGAATCCACAGCTTGAATTTTTTTCTAGGAAATTTGCAAATCAGATTATTTGAAAAATCCAGATGGTCTAAATATTTTTTTCCTAAGCAGAGGGGGTTTTTTAGCTTTATCTTATCTACGTTTTCTTTTTCAGAGGCTGGTGATAAAAGACCCCTTGCTTTGGGACTGTTTCTGGGGACATGACATTATCTCTCTGTGCCACTGTCTCTCTAGGTTCTGGCAGAGTGCTTTAGAAGGCCAGGGATGTTTCCTCTGCTCTTCTGAGAGCACCATTTTCTCTTGTGCTCTGTCTCTCCTTTCTCCACCTCGGCTGAAGCTGCCATGCAAACAGTGCACAGATGAAGAGTATCTTCAGAGATCTGTGCTGCTATTTTGTATCTTTTGTAATTAACTCAAGACAATAATGCTCTCTTCTAGGAGAACAATTTTCCCACCCTCCATTGCTAACACTTTACACTTTAATCAGAAACAACAAAACCTTTTGTGTGGAATTACTCTGTAGTGATACAAGTGTTTGATCATTTCTTCAAGGTGATTCTTTATATGAGGATGCATATGCAGCCATTTCATTTGAAAGGCCCATTAAAATCTTTGCTCACTTTTTAACTCTGGGACTGGATGAATTTCTATTCAGGTCTGCTAGCTGGGAAAGCTGGGACAAATGTGTTTGCATTTTAAGTAACTTCCATCAGTAAAGTTGATACAGCCCTGAGCTCTGAAAGTCTGGAAAGAGATTATATGAATTTTGTCTAGGTCATCTCCATCATGCAAGTTGATAGCTGCTTTTCCTTGTACTATTTTTGTGTACAGCTCCTGGCCTGTGAAAAGCCAGGCTTTCTCATCTGCTGTTTGAGAGGCCTCTTCCCAGTTTCCACAGCCCTGCTCTAAATTCTTCATGCACTCATTTATTTCCCTGTTTTGACCATATCCTCTCCCTCCAGCAACAGTATGGGAACGTCTGCCTGATCCACAACCATTGGTTTTGTAATTTTGCTACAGCACCCTCCAGCCAGTAATTCATGCAAACATAGAATGTGCAAATTGGAGTGTTTTTCATGGAGTGCAAGCCGGTTGCACTCCCCATTAGGTGTGAGATGAGGCAGTTGAGCAGGGATGAATGAGCACTGGGGTAAAGTGCCCCGAGCTGGCTGGGTCCCATGGAAGCCTGGAAGAACGGGCGAGATAAGCCCCTCTCAGGAGCAGGTGTTGCTGCCTTTCTGCCCAGGGAGGGACTGAATGAGCTCTGCAGGTCCCTGGCAGCTCCAGGCTCTGTGTATTTGATGGTGATCGTGTTTCAGTCATCAACTTGTGCATCTGTTTCTAGGGAAAAGCAGCACACTCTGAGGTAGGACAAGCTGAGACTTGAGAGCTTCCTCTTTTGAACCAAAGCTAAGAGGGGATAATCTTCCTTCCCCTTTTACCCTCACAGGATAACCTTTCTCTTCTCCATCCACAGCTCCCACCTGCACCAGCCATGCTCAGGGCAGGACACCCTCTTTCTCTGCTTTTTCTGCATTTCATTCTTCATGGGCCACTTCCACATGCGAGGCTGTCCAGTTCTGCCCTAAGATTAAACAGTCCCTCTGCACCTGCCCTGCTCCTTTGCCCTCCTCAGCTGCTGAGGGTGTTCATCTGCCACAAAAGAGGGAGGGATTTGTTTCTGGACTGGTGTTTCATGTGGCCTGTGCATTCCCCTTAGCTGGCTTACATGTAATTCCCATCTGAAAGGTTGCTTATTCTAGTCAGAGTGCCCACAAGGAAATAGTCGTCTTAATAAAAAAGGTGTCACGAATAGATTGGCAAGTATCCTAAAAAAGTACAGTGTTCTTATTAAAACATTGTCTGCCTTGCTCACCCAGCAAATGTTTAAATGTATCTTGGGGATTGTTTTATTCTTTCTGAACATCTTTTAGGGTTACACTGTCTGTGATCATCTCTGACTTTGTGTGCATCTCCCAAGCACAGTGCATAAGTGTTGGATTGTTGCTACCATAGCACTGGTTCACACAAAGTCCAGCAAATCTCAGCCCAGCTGCTGTAGTGATGCCCTTCTGAGCAAAATACAGCTTCAGTCTGCTTATAGAAATTAGACTGCATGTTTACAATATAGACCTAATTGATAGACATTGGCATTTATGAATAAGTCTTAAGAAAATAGTCTGAGCAAAGGAAGCCTCCTAAACTGTAAACTCTTAGATTCTTCATGACCCTCCTGTTTCAAGGCAATTTAGTGTGCCAGTAGTTTCAGTGCTTAAACTAATCCACTGAGGAAAGCCAGAGCCAAATGGTTAATATAACAAAAACTTAAAGCAGATTATTTTACTCTTTGAATCCATTCCTACAGTGCTATACAAAGACTCCTCTGTTGGTTATTAGGAATTTAGGGCATGGATGAATGTAAATGGGAGTCTGTGGAAATAATTCCTTTGACTTCAATTGGATTAGTATCAGTTTCTTATGAAATAATTGTAGGAAGCCACTGTGTAGGAACTGTTGCTGAAATTCACAATTCATAGAAATATCAGACCAAAAGGAATAAGTATCAAGACCACTTCTTGTTGTGGGAGACAGACAAGTGAGATACCTTCCACAAGCTAAGTAAGAAATGCATCTCTTTTCAAACATTCACAAAATGCTTCAGACATGCAGCTTTAATAAATCCAATGTTCATTTGGAGCTTAGCTTTACTGAGTCAGGGCCTGGTAAATGTCTCTGGATTATGCAGATCTGCTGTCACTCAGAAAACCTGTCTGTTACTGCATTCAAGGTAATAATTTGCAGAAACTTGATAGCATTATGAGAAAAAGAATTTAATGATAGAGTATCAGATCATTTCCGGATGCATGAACAACTATACTTCGTTCAGCCCTGAGAAAATGGTCTCTCACACTGATAGCCCATAACTAAGCATCTGTCAAATTACTTAATGCTTAGGTATTCTTTAAGATTTCTCTTCTTTTCAAAGAAAAAGTAATTGATCTAGACTAAAGTAATACTTTTCTTGAAGAGGAAAAAAAATTCGTGTCAGGTGTTGAAGAGCTGGTGTAATGACCAAATTAAATCTGATTGCATTTTTTGCTTTGCAGAGTTCTCTATTCATAGGAATTTCATTTATCACTAAAGAACTGAAATATCATTTATTGGTCTCAAGTGACACAAAAGCAGATGCTTATGTCTTATAATTCAATATATACTAGATTGATTTCTTCTAATTTTTGATCTTTGCTAGAATGTATGCAGTATGCAGCCACTAAAAGCATTTTTGCATCGTCCTTATTCCCTTCCAACCCCCACTAAACTTTAAAATTACCACTGGGCTGTCCTCAGTTGAGGAAAAGATTGATTTTTCATAGCCAGAAAATATTTTTTATTTACAGCTGAAGAATATAGAAATAACCATTTTTGGGGGACTTTGCTTAACATTTCCATGTAATTGACTTTGAAGACCATTTAAAATGTCTCTGTAACTTCGAAACGCTTTTGGGAGAATAGGAAAGCTCATCTAGAAGTTTTTATAGAAGATGAAATGAAGACTCAGCTGTAGGTTTCTTTAGCAGTATATTAACTGTATAAATAGATGAAAGCAGAGACTCATTTTCCTTTCTACTTAATTCTTGGCAGAAAGGAATCTTCTGTACTGGTGGTAGCATTATGCAAAAGAATACATATCAGAATTCAAACCATTTTATTTTAATGCATATTTTAAAAAATATTTGTGTTCATAATGTATTTTCAAAGGTTGTCTATGCAGCTTCATTTCTGTTTTGCAAGTCATAATGAAGGTGATGATCATTCTTCTTTCATGTGAGTGGCAATAGACAGCTATCAGAAACATCTTGGTATTTTATGTTTAGAGCAAGGCTGGCCCCAGAAGGAAAAAAAAAGTGTTTTCAGCCAGCTCTTTCTATTTTTCTCAATGTAAAATGGAGCTACTCTCGTGTTGGCATAATTCCAGTCAGCAGAGTGGTTGGAGAAGAGCAAGTCATCAAAATTCCCAGAGAGCAAGTCATCACATTTTTCTTCCTGGCATTTGGTGCCTCCCTCTGGGCAGGTGGTTCCATCTGCAGCCTGGAGCAAGCTGTCCAAGCAGAGGCTTTCCTTCCTTCTTCCCCAGCTGCACAGAGCCCGTGCCCTCATCCTGCAGGGTCTTCCCTGGCTCAGGGCACATTGTGCCTGCGTGCTGAGGCAGCTCTGAGTCAGGATCCTCCTGTCCCTCTGCTGTGCTAGTCAGTGCAGGCTTTGTCAGCAGCTCCTGCAGAGCTGGGGAGTGCCCAGCCCCTCCAGAGGGTTTGTGCTCTCCAGTGCCTCCAGGCAGCCCTGTGTGCACAGTTTGCTGAGCTGCTGGCCCCATGGATGGCACACCACCCATGGATGAGCCCTGCACAGCCTTTCCTTCCCTCTCTGGGCACCAGCAGGGCGTTCAGGCACAAGGAGAGGCTGCACTGGCACAGCCTGGGGACCAGCTCAGCAGGGAGGTGTGTCTGTGTTCCTCGTGTGCAGTTCAGCACTGCTTTAAAACCACCAAAACGGACAGTAACAGGGCGTGTTTTCTTACAGGGTGTGCCTGAACTTCAGTGAGCACTCAGGTTCCTTCAGCCTAATTCAATACTAGAAGCAAGGTTTAATCAGTAGTGGAGCTCTGCACAGGCTTGATGGATTGATTGAGCCTTTCATGTACTCACGAGATGGAGGAATGAAATACAAAATGATCCCTGGAAGAAGCAGTGGATGGTCCTTTCAGGCAAGTGGCTCTTCTCTCTCCTTGGGGCAAAGCCCCACGGTGCTTATTCATGTGATTTATTATTCTGCTGCACACTACATTGTCTCATGAGACAGGCTCTCACTTCCCACATCCTCCTGGTGATCATTCACTTCATCTGTTCTGGCCTCAGCTCCCCTCTGCTGAATAGGAGACAGCTGAATGGCACCTTCTGTTTCTAAGTGAGTTTTCCTCTGGGTCGTGGGCATGACCTGTTCTTCACAAACAGAATTCCAGTAAAAAAACTTTTCAGAGTATCTGCACAGCAAAACTCTGGAAATTCATGCTGGTGAAGTATCAACCCAGCCCTGGATACTGCTTCCTGTACCAGATAGAGTCTTCTAAGATTAACTTGAATTTTTCCACGTGGAACTGAGAAGTCTTCTAAGATTAACTTGAATTTTTCCACATAAAACTGAATTTAACTATGCTTATGCAACCAATTTACACTGAAATATATGTGTAAACATGGTACAGGGAAAAAGACAGTTTTGAATGGCTTCTGAGGATATGTATAAATTGGTAAGGACACCCTGAAGATGATACACATATTATGTAAAGGCAGAGTACTAACCTCCATACATTTGTATAATAAAGTGTTGTTAATGGTTCTATGATAATTTATTTATAGTATATTGTATAAGGCTCTTTGAATTCTGGTGGCCAAGACTTCTGTAAGTACCCTATAGGCACTAGGATGCTCTTCAGTTTGGTTCATTTACTATTTACTGGGATTGCAGTTCTGCTCTCCTCTGCCAATAGTTAATTAAAAACTTCCACATTACTTGGCTACCACTGAAAGAATGCAGCTGAGTGGATGAAAGTTCCATCCTTACAAAAGTTGTGATATTTTTATTCACAATGTTGCCTTGCAGTTTTTCTCCTCCATGTAATATTGGTGCTGATATTTTTATCTCTGTCAGCCTTAAACTCCATAATTTTGTTTGATAGTTTTAGAATATTGCAAGATTTAAAAAATCCAACTAACCAACCAAAACCAACCAAGGAAGGGTGGCTTGCATACAGAATTTAAGATTGGCAAATAAAGTTTTATTTTATTCTCGTTATTTTTGTTCCTATTACTTTGCCTTTCTTTTGAATATCTTTTTTTAATGGCTTGATGTATTAGGTATGTTCAGTAATGCATGCAGCATTTGAGAGGTTTTCTGAACACCCTGTAAATTTTAATTAGCTGGTTAGCTTTTCTGCCAATGTCAGTATATTTCTGTGTGCTCTGAGCTAGGTAACCATCTCTGGTGACTAATTCGCTGAGATTTTTGTTTAGCCTTTAAAATCCAGTTTTTGGAAAATGGCCTTTCAAATAGAAATAGGTGTTGATGAAGTTGAATTTATTTTGCCTAGTCTACATTAAAAATGTCAACTGCATGAGTCAGTGTATCTGCTTGATTGGGTTTTATTTCGAATAAGAGAGTAATGGTTCAACAAAAAAATCTTTCCCCGCTGCAGACCATTGGTGGAACACCAGTCACGTTAATGAGGGAGTATTCCCAGAAGCAGACCAAATCAGAGCTAGGTTACCCATGAAAAATGGTGTAACTGGGACTAATGTGACTCCTGTTCTCCTGGGCTCCTGCCTTGGGTGTACAGAGCTCAGTGTCTTGGGAAGGGCAGGTACAGCTGTCTACATTTTGTTCAGCTTAACTGTGGAAATACCTGATTTTCTTTTTCCTAAAATGTACAGATTGTGCCTGTGCCTGGCCTTGTTTGCAAAGCAGATAAGTTTTCTGATTTGGCAGCCCCTCTCTGCCAAGAGGGAAAATGCAGTGCAATTCCCAAGTACCACCAGGCAGTCCTTTATTTGTTTGTCTGCCTACACCAAAGCAAATCCCAGCTGGTGGCAGCAGGTTGGCGTGGAGCCTTGGGTGGGCCCAGATTCTTCCTAGAAAGGTTATTAATATCCTTGAAGTAAAACATGTATTGAAATGTCTTCATGGGGGAGAAAAAACAAGTTTCTCTTGGAAAAGTAAGCTTCTCTTCTAAATATTTATTGAGTGAACACTACATAGCAAAGCTGTCTTGCTAATAGACCGAGCTGCATTTGCATGTGCCAGAGGTACCTTGCTACAGCAGAACCCTGAGCTGTGTTCATCCTGTCCAAAGGTCTCATCAGGGATGAAAGTCACTCAGCATCCCTGGGTTAAAACAAGGCCTTTGTCTCCTTGTTATTCCTGGTTATTCATAGAACACACTGACATTTTTTTCAAGTGCTGGAGTTATTCTTTAAAAGATTTCTCCTGTATGAAGCTTCTTTGCTATCTCAAATGTCAGCTACAGATCATCAATTCATTTCTAAAATGAGTTTTAATGTATCACAGTTCCTTCTCCTTTTTATACTTGACTGTCTCCAGCACAGAGCCTCCAGGTACAAGGTATTACCCAAATCCTACCTTTAATCTGTTTGTGTTTATGTTCATAGTGTCAGTTATCATTAAGGAACTGTACATAGGCTTGAAAATATATTTTACATAATCACTAAATATCACTAAACCTTTTCCTTGTAGAAGCACATCCCATAGCTCCTCTCTCCCAAGAATATCCAGAAGCTTATTTCAAGTTGAGATACAGACAAGACAGTGTGCAAGGTACACATTTATGTGTGCTTTGAGCTGAGGATACAGGCGTGGCAGACAAGGCAGTGGAGCTTTGTGAGTGCAAGGAGCTTGGGATGTGGTAACCAGGGAGGAGGGACAGGACTGGGGCCAGTGATGCTTAGTGGGAGCACATGGTGAGCAGCACAGTGAGAGGCAGCTTCACTTGGTCAGTGATGTGTAAAGGCTAGAGAGGAAAGCAACCAGATCATTGCACACAGGAGCCTGGAGAAAGACTGGTAAGGACTTGGAGAAAAATAATTGTGAGAAGGAGCCAGAGTAGGAGGGATGAGGTTGGCTTTGTACAGAATCAGGAAAGGAGAGTGGGGTCAGGCAGCCTTCCTGGTCCTCCACCCTGAGCAGCCTCTGGAGCCCACCAGGACAGGGTGGCAGCTGCCTGGCTGCTCTTCTTTCCCTGGCAGAGCACTTCATTGCCTTCAGCCACTGCTAATGCTGCTGACAACTCTGGCTTTGGAGGTTGCTTGGCTGGGTGTCTTCCTGAAAAAATATTAAAAATTTTTCTTAACTACAGCTTGAAGTGCTTGAGTTTAATGTTTTTAGTATCATATTCTGGAGAACAGCCAAAATCACTCCAAGAAAGAGATTAATCTCTTGAGTAAAAAACAATGGTAGATAGTTAATGTAGTAATGTGGATGCATCTGGCTAGTAGCAAAAGATGGCCAGTCAGTGCATAATAATTTTCCTGTTTGTGTTAGCACAGCCTTGTGCTGTCACACTTGCAATGAATGCTACCACTGAGGTGGAATTGTGAAAAGGCTATGCCAGCCAATTAAAATGGTAATAAGACTTCAGAATCTGTTTGTAATCGTATTGATTCCTTCTTATGGAACGCTTCTCTGTGACCTTTTCCAAGCACATACTGTACTTTTCACACTTTTGTAGGTTAATCTTGTAAAACAGTATTTTAAATTGTCACACAGTAGGCTTGTAGAATTTCAAAAATTGCCAGAAAGATGATAAAAACTACAGTGATTCTGTGATAAAGAGCATTAGAGCACTGCCAGCAGATCATGCAAAATGCCTCTGAAAGTCTACTGGGAATCCGCCATAGCAGAATGACAATCACAGTAAAGCAATTTAAGAAGAGGAAGATGTCTTTTATGAAGACATAGGTATTTGCTGTGGTGCAAAACTTATTTTAAAAATGTGCAACAGTGTTAGCTATCAAAGAAAATTTAGAATAAGAGCAATTCATAGTTCATAAAGTTTAGGAATAGGAGTAAAAAGACCTTTTGAGATTTAGAGGAAAGCAGTCACTACAGTGGAGTCTGTTAAACTATAAAACGTTGGTCATGGACTTCATTCCTTAGATACTCAGGTGTGAGAGACAGAACCTAAAGCAGAATTTCACACTGGAGTCCAACTCCCCTGAAGCTTTACAAGTCTGAACCTTCAGACAGAAATCAGTGACTTAGGTGTGATGGGAATTGACATTTCTGGAGAGAGAAGAATAATTGGGGTAAGGATAGTGCAAATGGATTTTAATTGTGATGAAAAAATGCTGTTAAGTCTCAAAAGGGCAGGAAATTAATGTGTTGCCAACTTTTCTAAGTTACAAAAGATTCCTTGGCTCATAGAAGAGAGGTGAAGCAGATACAGTGCTTATTGACTGCTTGCTTTTTTGAGCCAGCTCTGCCCCTTCTTCAGCAAATCAGAGGATGTACACTAATTCCTTAAGGGTTTTGTTCTAGGTGGCAGGCTTTGCCTTGCACTGCCAAGCTGGTCTGTAGGGCCCCTGGCCTTTAGAGTGCTCACTGCTGTGTGTGCTCTTTACTGTGTGACTCTCACTCACCTCCTGCGTGCTCCTTGAGATAAATTGAGGCTTCAGAGCTCCCTTAAAAACTGTCACCTTCCCAACCCATGTCGTGACCAGTCACCCTGTCTGGCATGACCTGTGAGTAGATCAAACACAAAGTGAAAGTATTCTGATTGAGGCCTGTGGGCTTATGTGGGGTTACATTCTTCATTCACTGGATACTTGATTTTAAATTCTAAGCTTTCTTAACCATCACAGTCCATTCAGTCTTTCCTTTCATTTTTAATTTGTATTACCTTGTCTCCTTGATTATCAAATTGCTGAAATCAAATTTCTGCAATCAGATTTCTTACTGTGAAATACCTTGGTATTATCAATAAGAGCTAGACCTTCCAGTTCATCATCTCTGTGATTTTCTCATGCTTTGAGTATTTCTCTGAAGGGGCAGCTTCCTGGGCAGTGTGTGCTGTGAGGTGTGTGCTGGGCAGGCAGAGGGTGGCTGCTTGTTCTTTGAGAAGGACTCCCTGCACTGCTGCTCCCACAGCAGGAGCTGACAGCCGTGGAGGAGCCTCTGCCTCTGCAGTGCAGTGCTCTGACTTGCACAGCTGTGCTTTCACACACACTTTTTGCAGCAAGGGTGGCCACAACCTGACCAGAAGGCTGGAATTTCATCTTCTTTCCCATGGCGAGTGCTTCTTGGAGAGGACTCATCAGAAGCAACTATTTCCTTTCTGTACTTGTCTCTTCCCTCCCAAGCAGGTCAATTGAATTTGCTTTTTGATGCTCTTGCCCATCATGTACAATAATGAGCATGTGCTGTGCATCAGCAGAAGTGGTCTGATAGCTTTGTCAACCTGTTTTCCTTGCTGGAGCATGAAGATGTGTGTGGACATAGAGAAATGTAGGAATTATTTGGATAGTGCTGGGGAGTTGTTCAGCGTGGCAGGAACAGAGGCTTATCCCTACCAGCCTTGCATAAATTCACTGCCCTGTGTGCTGTGTCACATCAGGGACCAGAGTCTGGGAGCAAAGAATAGGATTGAATTAAGTAATGGGGTAGGCACACCCAAGTTTTGAAAGCATCATAAATATTGAATCAGCCAAATGTAAATATATCCCTTTTACTTGAATATACTCCAGGCTACCTATCTTGCATTTTGTTTAGCTTCAAGTCTGAATTTCTGCTAAGAAGATCAAGATTTCCTTGTTGGATCAATTTCCCATGACAAATTGTCTGATTTATATAACAGTGCTACAGCTCTGGTCTTTGCAACCTTTGTGTGTGTAAATCATTTTGTGTGTGTAAATCTTTGTGTGTGACTCATCATTTCCAGAGGCACCTGCCCGTGCTGGGCTCACCACATCCATTCAAGGTGATCTGGAACAGCCTCTCAGCCCACACCACTGTTAACCTGTATATGCAACTCCTTGCTGAAATTTCAGGGTAACTTGGTGCAACAAGTGAAGCACAAGCTGGCCAGTCTCCAGTCTGGTGAGCCACTCTGTCAATCAAGTAGAACTCCATTAAACTATCAGCTTCTGGTTTGAGCATTCCTACATGAAAACAGATTTTCTCTCCAATATTCACAGGTTTGACGGAGAGCAAAATATTTCCATTTCCCCCAGCAAACAGCTTGTCCTCATGTAATGACAGTTTTCCATCTGCAAGAACTGCCTTTTTGATACCACAAACCACCTGAGGTGAAAATGTAACTGACTCGCTTTGCTGTAAACCTGCCAAAAGTAAAATTATTTTTGCCTGTAGCAAGACCTGTTTCCGTGCCAGCGTATTTTCCAACTTTGCTAAAAGTTACATACTTCTGATTTTATCAGAACAGAGGAATAGCTGTAGTGTATCTCTTGGCAAATTAGCCTATTTTATTGTGAATCGAGGCAGCAGTTTTATTTGGGACTTCAGGCTTCACATTCACAGAAGAAATCTCTGGTGTGTCAAATTATACCTTGTAAGTACCTGAATCTGAGATTCTAAATCCCAGGTAAGACACAAAAACAGTTCCATTTCTGGAAATAAATGGAACTGCAAGTTTGCATTTTCAGCTCCTTTTGAAGTCAATGCATTTTTGTTTTGATTTAGCAATATAGATTTAAGTATGTAATGCATTAATTTTGAAAATATTTGACTTAGAGAATCATATATTAGTTACAAATGCTCCAGTTAGAGAGATTACCAGAATACAGAAAAATGACATGGGAGAAAAAGAAAACAGACTTGATTTTTGTCTTTCGAGGTCTGCATTGTAGTGTTTTGGCCAGCATCATGTTCTGACAGACTTTGAGGCCAATCTCAAATATCATTTTTTATTTTAAAACAATGCAGTTTCATGATGTACTTAGAATTGACTTCTAGCAATGACTTCTCTTTCCTTGCCCTGTGATTATCCTTGTATTAGGAGATATTTAATAGAAAGGTATTACTTGCCCTGACCTTGCCAGCATTCCGAAGGATTTGACAAGATGTATCATGTCCTTAATCCAGTGCAGCATTCTAAGTTTTGAAGAAGGTATCCCTGGTGTGCCTGTGTGAACTTTGGCCAGCAAGGGGACTCTCAGAAGAGAGTGCAGGCTACAGAAACCAATGGCACTGCTACAGAGTTTTCCTCCTCAGAATCTTGCAGTGTTAGGAATGTGTCAGTGTTAGGTAAAGCTTCTACCTTAGTGTGCTCCCATTTATGCCAAAGCCCTTCTGCCATGGTTCCTCTATGCCAAACAGGCTTGCCTTTTCCTTGTGCTAGGCATGGCAGTGTCTGGTTATTGCCCAGGAAGGTTTTTGCCCCTCAGCAGCCATGAGCAGTGCTCACACTTGTGCTGCTGCACCCCTGTGTGTGTCCTTGCTGTGCTCTGAGTCTGTGCTCACCCTGGGGCCAGGGACACCTCCTGCACCCCTGCCTTGGCCCTGCTCACTGGGAAGGACTCCAGCCAGTATCCTAGTGCCTGACTGCTGCAGGGATGGACAGCTCCTAAACGGGGTTTTATGGAGTGTGAAACACAAAGTGAGAAAAATCGCAATGCGAGATACCCACGTATTCATCACACTTGCTTCCTAGGAGAAAAA
>JAODLH010000424.1:457392-474143 GCA_027575645.1 Cossypha caffra
ATTCTGTTGATTTATTTCCTCTGTTGCCATCAGAATCCTACTTTATATGGCTTTTGACAGATGCTTCTGGTTTTAACTCGCTGCAAGCTATGGCTGTTAGTTTCACATTGTACATTTGCTCTGCTGTTGTATATTCTGGATTGCACTTTCATATTATTCCCTTTTGGTCTAATAATGCAAAGCCATATGCAATTTTAGCTTCAGAGTTATGAAGTCGACACATAAAATTCTTCACCACATAAACAATTGCTCTGTTTTAAGCAGTTTGAAGCTGTTCTTCCTGTGAAGCTGTCTGATCATGGCATGTGTTGTCCTGAGCACCACTTATTTCACTGAACACTTATTAGCAGCTCCTAATGCAGGTACCACAGGAGTTCTATGGCAGGCTGATGATGTTACTGTTCAAAAGAAACAAAGCTATTCTTACACTTTTAATTGCTTCTAAAATTATGTCTGTATGCAATACCATATTTAATTCTACTTGAATATTATCTAGGCTGTTGTAGGGTGAGATTAGTTTAGTTACCTTGAAAATAATTTGGAAGTTCCTAGTTATTCTGAAGTAATGAAAAATAGGTAGAGTTGTATTTTCTCTGCAGATCCATCAGACACATGGTAAGCTTCTGGGGTAACAGCTGATGTTAGATAGAACTGCTGAGAAATAAAGGACAGATAAATCAGAAGTAACTGCCCTTACTGATAACAGCTGTGGTCACGGAAATTAAGAAAGATTTTTCAAAATGCTGGAATCAGAGACAAGAGGATGAAGGAGTCCCTCAGAGACAGTAGATAGTTCTTGAACAGCTGACAGAGATGGCAGCCCTTGTGCCAGAGCACAGTCAGAGCAAATGTCTTGTCAGGAATTGTGCAAGTGTATTTCCTGCTGGGAGCATCCAGCTCTCAATGTTTGAGCTGAGCTACGAAAAATGGACAAGGGACATCAGTCAGTTTGCCAAGGCGGGGGGACAAGAAACTCACATAACAATTGGGTTTCTTTTATTCTGTAACAAAGCTGTAAGGATCTTATTTCACTGGTCTTTGCAATTCAGTGTAAAGAGATGTGAAACAAGAACTATAAATACAGTGAGATTTGCCCTCTGGGAATTTAGCTGAAAAGAGACTGTGATGGACAAAGGGACTCCTTCCTCATGGCCTTGGCTGTATCATTTATAGATAGAGCAGCTTCTTGCATTAAACTGAACAATAAATTTCCATTAAATCACCAAGAAATAATAAGAGATCAGGAGATATATGATTTGGAAGAAAAAAAAAATCACATTTCTAGTAGATGAGTTTTCTAGTTTATGACAACAGGGATATTTTGATCTTTTTGTTTAATGAAGATTCAGCAGGGGAAGACTGCTGGCAATTGTAAGTTAATTCCAGCCTAAACTGCACCTATAGTGTGCTTCTACTGGATTGTACCTAAAAATCGTTTGCTCAATAGTAATGCAAAAATATATGTATATCTTGCAGTCTGAAGTATTCAGTTGTTAGTTTATTGAGCTTCAATCCATTTTACTGCAGAAAGTTCAAATGTCTTGAAGAGAAGAAAAATGCACACAAGTCTCTTCTGTAATCTTATAAATTGCTATACCATGTTATTTAAAAAAAACCAATTAGTTGGAAGTCTTCATTAAAACTGAGTGCTGATGAAGGAGGCATTGGTGCTTGTTTAAGCACTGCTATAAAGGGCTAATAATAGTGGTAGTTGATGTAATGTGATTCTAAAGAATACTCCATGATAACAAATAATCTCATAAAAACTAGTCACTCTAAAAAGTGAGAAAACCAAATTTGAAGAGGGCTGGTATGGAGCACTACTGTATTTGAACATGAGCTAGTAGAAAGAATGTAAGATGTAGGCTACAAATTAGAACTATCAAGTCACAATTTCAACTATAATATGAAAATTCAAACATGTCAAGAGGTAATGAGGAATTACACTTGGGACATGACTTTTCAGGTGACTGTTGTACAGGCTTGGCCCAGTTCTTAGCAACAAATGCAGTTGTAGTAGAAAGGGACCTTAGTGGGATTTATCTGCTTGCCCTTTAATGACTGAACATTCTAGCTGAAAATGCATTTTGCAGCATGGATTTGCATATTTTGAAGTTCTAAATTTGCATGTTATATTTAAATTTGACTGTGGAGATAGTAAGTTGTATTAAACCAACAAATATAGCTGAGAAAAATGAGGCACTCAGGGACACGAGGGGAGAACCTCTGTGTTTGTATTTGACACGTTGCTACCCCAGTTTGCATTTGGATAAGTAGAGTGAGACCTGAGTGCAGGAAATCTCTTGCATCTTAAAGAGAACAGGCAAATTAAATCTTACTCCCGAGCTCATGATTGTCTAATGTTTTCTTAAGATTGACACCATTGAGCAAGATCAGCAAGAGTTTTCCAGAGGCCTGGTTTTGGGTGTCCTGCTGGCTCTCTGCCCTGTGTCACTGTGTTCTCCATTCTCTGTGTTTGTGCTGCCCTGCTCTGCAATCTGCCTTAGAAGCTCTCTCCTCTGAAGCCCACCCTTTGATCCACAGAAAGTGTAAGATGGCACCAATAGCTGCCTGACTCTGCTGTACCCTTCCTCTTCTAGATTTTTTGTTTTCTCTCACTAAACTCCATCTCTTCCCTTTGATCTCTTCTGGGTTTGTTTTTATTCTTTTCAGTCCTAAAGGCAGTTTTTTTTCTTGATCTACACAACACATTTCCTGGCCTCAACACCCCCTTCATTTTTGTTTATTTACAGATATTGCCCTGTTATCTCTCCTGCCAGTAAATTTTCTCCTATGCCACAGGTTTAATGTGTTTGAAATCAAATTGTGTGTTATGGTATTCTTGAAAATAGCACAGTGCCAGCCCATCAGGAAAGCTGCTTTCTCAGCTGTCTCCCCTTGCTCCTTACATGCCGTGTTACTTCTCTGTTCCTAGACCTAGTGCACCTGGGGGGGACACAAGAAATCCCAAAGCCCTTTTTCCTTTATGGCCTCACTGTGGACTCAGCTGGGATATAATAACATGAACCCTGTGGAAGCTACAGTGCCAGGCTGAGGCTGTTGATGAGAATTCCCTTCCTGTTAGCAGGGAAAATGGGCATTCCTGCTGGGTAATGAGGACATCTTCAGAAGCAGGCAGGAGCTGGAGCAGGAGGTTTGGAGCTCTCCCTGCAGGGCTCTGTGGTCCTGGCTGGAGAGGGACCCAGCACTCCGTGTCCCCCTCCACCCACCAGGCACCTCCAGCAGCTCCCAGGAGGGGGAAGTCACCCTAGGCCAGCTGTGAAAGGTGCAGATACAGGCACCAGGGTCTGGAGATGGATTTTCTTTCTTGTCTCCCTTAGTGGAGGTCTCACCAACTAGTCTGAGCTATGAACATGATTGTGATTTGTACTCTGAAACACTAAACTGGTCTCACTTGCCCTACAAAAACCCCTACAAAAATGGTTCCCTGTTTCTTTGCTAATTTGAAGTTTGAACAAAATATCTCAAGGTGTAACACTTGCAAAATAAAGATCTTGGTTATCTTGGAGTCATGAACCAAACACCAAATTTAGGCAGGAGTCATTCTTCATGTGAACAGCAGATGTTCTTAATTCATGTGTTCTTTTTTAAAAGAGGAGGAAACCAAAATGGAGTTATAGGACATAATGCCAGTAAATGAAAGACATTTCTTACTGAAGAAGAACATCTTTTTAAGACAAATGCACAGAAGTAGCCTTTTGGCTGTTTCTGTGTTTGAGGTACCGTGGGTGACTAGCAAAATACTGTAACTTTGTAAGGTAAAGCCTCCTGTAATTGCCCATACTATGCAGTCTGTATTTTTTATAAAAAGGTATTACCATACATTTTGTTAATTTATTATTTCTTAGATTTGGGAAGAATTGGGATTTTTCTTACCTTGAGCTTACAGAGACCACATCAGGGAGGAGTCTTGTGAAATGCATAAGGACAGTGGAAATTAAATGAATAGGGGGTTTTGTTTTTTAATTCATCCAGGTGTTTGCTTATGGAACATTATTATATCTTCCTAGAAGGAGCTGCTTTCACATAAAGTGCAGAGGTGCTGCAGGAGCTGCCTGCACAATTTGATGGAATAATGGAGATTGTCAGGGGAGAAAGCAGCACTTTGACACATTCCTGTGGAATTGTGTTTTAAGCATTCCTTCCCTAGACCCAAATGCATCATTGCAGGGGCCCAAAGCCAGCCACAAGAATAAAAGAAAATCTTCCAGATTTCCAGGAAAAAACTTCCCACATGTATAGTTTATTATTTTTTACTTCATTTTCCTGACATAACCAGGGCCTCAGGATGAGAGATGTGGAAGAGTTTATCCAGCATTAATCTGTTTTTAAAATAAGGGTTGAACAGCATGCAATAAATACTTTGACATGTTAGTGTGCATTATAAGGAGCAATAAGAATTAAACAAAATAATACCTGCTGGGTGCTTAATTGACCAGCATTCACTTTGAGCCATAACTGAGGCTGGAGTTCTTTGGGAAAAAGAGTTGTGATTATGTAATGAAAGATGATTATAGCTCAAGCACAAGGGAATGGATTATGTTTGCAGAGATGCCAAATGCCAGAACTAGATTATTTTTGCACCTGTATCATCTGGTCCTGTGAGAAAGCAAATTAGAATAAATATCCCCCTGTTCTTGTACAATGACTTTCTTACATTATGAAATATTTTTAACGTGCTCTTGTGGAATTCTTCCTCCCACATGAGAGGTAATTTTTGCATGGAGCATCTGCCAGTCATTTATGCATCCAGGCCCACGGAATGCACATGAGAAGAAAGTCTCAGGGAATTGGACTGCCAGGGCTGCAGAGAGAGATCTCTGACACATCCCTCAAGACATCTCCTCAGCATCATGGTCACCCAGCAATGTAATGGATCTCCTGCAGCCAGCAGCAAACGTGCCCTAAGCCTTCTGCTGTGCAGGCAGAGCTAGAGCTGCTAGACTCACTCAGACCTCCTCCTGTGTGACAGCACAGGGGTGGCTTGCTCTGCAGGCTGGCAGGGTGCCACAGGGTGAGCCAGTGTTCTGCAGTTTACTCTCTTGCTCTCAGACCAATGTTGGAATGAGCCTTCTTTGGTGTCAGCAAGAACTCGCAGTGCTCAGCCCCTTTGTTCTTGGACTTATTCTCTCATTGCAGGAGAATGTGCAACCCTTCTTATCCCAGCTCTGCAGGATGATTAGCTGCAATGTAAACAGAGGATTTGCAAACAGGCATTCTCTTCTATTCCATTTTAATGTGACTGTGTCCTTAGAGTACACAATTTAAGTTTTACTTGCTTATTAAGAGTAGCCATTGCAGTTAGATTATTCTGTGAAGGAAAGGCAAAACAAATTACTTGCAACTAATCTGTGTTCCATTTTAGCACCCTGAAAATGAAGAATTGCCAGGAGAGTGAGAGGAGGAGGAGGGTTAAACACACATCATTCTTTTCCCCCAAATGTCAATAACAGCATTTTCACATTTAATTCCTAGATTTTTTAGGGCATTAGAAGTTTTTGCATCACCAGATAGTAAGTTGTTGGATGTGGAAAATTGTATTAGTAAGAGATGGAAGCTACAGTCTGCAATTATGTAGTAGAAAAACAGTCCAGCAGTATGTTCCAATCTCCTTTTCTCCTAGGAATAATAGCATGGTAAAAGTTGTTTTTAGCACTGATGTGACACTACTGTCTTAGAAAACAGGTTTTAGTAGGTTTTTTCTTAGTACTTCCTTAGAGAAGCCAAGTGTGTGGTTCTCCCTCTAAAAAGTTAGAGATCCTTTAAAAATTCCTTTTGATAAACAAGGTATGAGAACTAACCTGAGGAAAACTGGTATTCTATGTACTAATGAGTTCCAGCCAATACTTTCATGAGACTTTGTGGTGGAAATTGTCTTCATTTAGTCAGGTGTTAACATTTTACATCCTTAGAATAGAAGACTTCCTGGAGGACTGGAATGATGATTTGTGTTTCCAGTCTGCCCTGCCTAACAACAGAAATTCAGAAAGGGAAGCAGCTTGTAATACCATGATTTCTTTCAATGCAACTTGGGGGTGTACTTTGAAACTACTTCTTAAGTTTTAATGTCGGTAATATTTGAGCAGTTTAGGTTATTATTAATAATTGACCTTAAGTACCTTCAATGAGCTGCTCAATTTCTAATCTGAATTTATGAAATCTTTAATAATACTGTGCTGGAAAGCAGTGATGAAAAGAAAAAAGCATATGCTTCTGATCTTCCAATAAACCTTTTTTTTTTCCAGAGAAAAATGGTGGTTTCAGTAAGACTCAGTTCTCACTTAAATAATAAAATAAAGAAGAGGCATTTTATGGGCATTGTTCTGCTCATTGTGAAGATCTCTTTCCCATTTTTCTTTGAGTTGGATCTTATATTAGCTGACAAGGCTTGGGGATTTTGCATGTAAATCAGCCTGCCATTGCTCAGCTGAGTTTATTGTCTCCTGAATTATTCCACCTCTTTCCCCTTCTGCAGCCTTTGTGCCCTGGGAAATGGATATTGCTTTCTCAGGGGAATATTTAATAGTGTTAATTTTCAGAACCAGAGAAAGGAAAGATGCTTAGAGCTCCCCCTATAAAAAGTACACAAAGATGGGTTTGTCCTTAGACTGTCAGTTATGTATGTTCATAGACAGTGATTTCTGACCTAACTTTCTACTCACTCCTCCTTTCTAGCAGGCAGATCATCAGTGAAATATTTAAAGATACAGAAAGAGTGGCCTGCATAAAAAAATGAAATGCATGCTAGTAGCTTGAAATGAAAATGATTTGTTTATGCTCTTTCACAGTAAAATATGTTTTAATTTTTTTCAGCTGCATTGCTGCAGTGATTTGAAAGCCAGATCAAGTTTACCAGGGGCATTATTATAAAACTGGAATTAAAGCTCAGCCTACTCAATTTATCTGTATCATAAAGCAGTCAGAAATGCTGATGGCAGTTGATCTATTGATAGTTTATCAAGTTTTATAGAGTAATGGAATGTAGATCACCAGTACTTGTGTTAATAATGATTCTACAGCACTGTTTTTAAACAAAGGCAATGATTAAAGAATGTTAGTTAAACAGCATGTCCGATAGGTCTCTAGAAAATATTTCTTCTTTCTTTTTCCTTTTTAATTGAATTCAGAAGCCCTAAGAGTTGCAGTTTACTTCTTGAAGGAGAGCGTGTCAATAACCTAACTGGAGACCAGCTAATAAACATGCATGGATACTTTTAATTAATTCTGGATTGCAGAGTGTCAGAGGAGCAGAGTGTGTGTGGCTGCTGGCTTTGCCTCTCCTCCCTCTCCTCCGTGTGCTGCAGATTGCTCCAAACTGGAAAGCTCTGGGTTTGCAATTAGGTGTCACTGCTTTGATGCTTTTAGGATATGCAGAGTGTGTCTGAATGTGGCACCAGAAGGATTGGTCTGGCTGGCCTTTGCCAGTCATCCTGGGAGATGTCCCCTTTGTCAGGGTGGCTCAGGTGGGAGATGGGCACTATCAGTGTGTGCTGACCAGGAATGGCCGTGTGGTGCTGAGCAGACAGTGCTGCCCCAGCTGCCAGGCAAGGCAGCTGAACATTCCCATTCCCCAGGCAGGCTGTGCCATCCCTTCCCAGGGACACAGGTCCAGCTTCAGGGACTGTGAGCTGGAGCCTTTCTGCTGATCATGTCACAGCAGCCAAGCACTGCCAAGCCTTGTGTCACAAGAGATCAGAAATACCACATCAGGGCTCCACCTGAACCCACACTTGGTCTGTAAAAGCCAGAAACTGGATTCTCAAAACCCATCAGAGTAAGTACCTTCAGACCTCTCAGCTGTGGTTTCTATTATACCCTTTTTTTGGCTTGGGAGGAAATGCACCTTGGCATTGAGAGAAATGATTTTCATGCAGGAGTAGTTCCTGTAAAATTAATCTGAATTTAATATAAGGATAAGCATGTAGTTCATCAAATAGCATATTTGTCAGGGGCAAAGCTGGCTCGACTTAGAGAATTTTCCTTTATTCATTAGCAACTAACACAAACTTAATTAGTCATCTATATATTGAGAAAAAAAAGCCAAGCAATTTATCTCTTAGAGAAATACTCCCCTCTCCCCAGGCTGAAGTTGACCCACCACGTTTTCAGGCCCCTTCCTCCTGCTGCTCCTGCAGGTGTTTCCCCCTTGCTCTGAGCTGGAGGGGTGCTGGAGGAGCTGGGGGCTGAAGGCACCTCTCCTCCCAGAGAGCAAGCCCAGGTGGGACACTTGCTCCAGCCCTGGGGCTGAGGTGAGATGGACTCTCATTGTTCCTTTTTGGGGTCAGTGTGCTGCCAGGGCAGGGGGAGCTTTGCATTTCATTTGCTGCTCTAGTTCTTGGGGCTGCAAGGATAGGAGTGCAGTGGAAACAGAAGGGTGAGGAAGATGTTTCAGGTGAAATTACCTGCTGTAGTACTGACACAGCCTGGTTATGAAACCACCCTGTCTCCCTTCCTCTGCTAGTGGGTACATCTTCATAACTTCAGAAACTGCAGTAGCTTTCTTCCAAGATTTTAAATCCCTGGAGAAACACAATAGAAGGGATCTACTTGTAGCTTTAAATTACTTAAATAACAGGCTGTTAATTTAAAACTACATTAAACAGCAGCATCCAGCAAGGGAAGAGCTCCCCTCTTCTCATAGCATATGCATTCTGGATGGTTACTCCATTCTGGGTTTGCTTTTTGGTTCCTATCCATCATCTCCTGTACAAATCACAGGTCTGAGAAACTAAACCTGTGAGGTGAGTTTAATGTTTTTCTTTCTTCTGTGTTGTTCACAGTAGAGGAAGGAGATGAAAAATCAAGTAAAAAACTCAGGCAGCCACAAGTAAGCAAAAGTCCTGCTCCCTCAAAGACACAGGGTTTGTTACTGCCTTCAAAGCATGCTGGGTCAGAATGAGACAGGTCTCACAGTTGTTGATGGCACTCCTTAAAGATTACCTTGTGCAAGTACCTGAAGATTAAGCCTGAGATAACTTCTGTGATACTTTGTCATTAGCTGAGCTTTAAATAAGTGAAGGGTCAGTCCTGTAAAAGTGATGAAGTACCTAAGTCCATCACTGAGACTTCCAAACACCACATTTAGGAATTCTCCAGCTTTTTACAGGTCCCTGGATGGTTTGGTGCCTGCTTCCTGTCAGAAACAGAGGTGCCTAAATCAATGTTCTCAGCTCAGTTGGTACCTCCTGGGAATCTCTAAACCTTGATCTTCTTAAAATAACAGCACTAACAATTGGTGTGAGTCCAGGGAGAAGGCTGTAAGGGGGTCGCAGTCAAGCATTTAGAAGACATATCCCATTTTGTTTCTGTTCTTAATTGGTTTTATTAGGTGAAGAACATGTTCTAAGCCTGTGTGCATATGAAACCAGAAAAGATCTCATTTGCTTTGTTATCTGTACAGTCAGAGCTGTAAGGACTGGTTGTGGAAAGGGCATTAGAAACCAGGGGATGGATGAATTTCCTCAGGCTGTCCTGGATGTAGTTCTTTTGTTAAAGGAAGCTGACTGTTTGGAACACTCAGTGAAATTTTGCAAAACCAGAGTGGTACATGGATTCCTATCCTTTTTGCAGTGTCTTCTAGACCTTCCTGGGTTCTTGCAGGCAGGGAGATGCTGCTGTTTGGATTCCAGGTTGCACAGCTCAAGCTGTTAATAACTCTGTAATGTTCCCTTACCTTCCATTCCCACCCCACCCTTCTGTGTTGGTTTATATTATACATCAAATGTCTGCTCAAGCTGGTTTTTTAGGAGTTTGGGTTTTTCGTGCTGTATTGCATTTTTGTGCTTTCCTAAGTTTTTTGCCTTTAATGTGATCTGTGGCCATGAATCCATGAAATGTAGATAACTCAAGATTGTATATGACTTCTGAGTTAACAGAAGGTGCTTGTGGTTTATTGATGTTGCTCATGTAAGGTACTGAAGGGCAGTTTCTTATGGATTTAGTTATGTTGTCTCAGTATTCATCCAGCAGTTAATTCCACCAAGTTCAAGTCTATCTTAACACCTGTTTAATGATAGGTACTTGCTAAAAATACTTAGCAAAAAACCTCTGCTAAGCAGGAGCATTGCTAAGCAGTATGGGTTGGCATGTTAAAGTCAACTTTAAAAAAAAAGTGAACCAAGGAAAAAGTAAAAAGCCCCTAGAAGTGATGGAGGGGTATTTATTGGAATTAATGGCATGGTACTTGTGTATTAATGATGGAGTAATGCTGCATTGATCAGGCACATCTCAGAAGTCATGTGTGTCAGTGCAGGGGACTTGAGGGATCTTTTGAAAGTGCTGAGGAATGAGAGCAGGAAACCTTCTAAGAGCAAGGACAAGTACCTGCAGTTAATGCAAGTAGTCTCCTTCCTCTCTTTTTCTTTCTCAGTCTCTTTTTGTCTTGGGTTGTGAAGTTTTATTAAGAAATGATCTACATTTTCTAAATATTTTGTTAGTGCCATGGGTGCCAAGAGAATTTCTATGTTATTGCCTCCAACAGTTTGATCAATATAATAGTATTTTCCAGGGTCTTCCAAATGTGTAACTGAAGTGAATTTATTCCAAGTGCATTTTGACTGATATCATTCATCCTTACCTGAGTGATTTGTTTCAAAGGTGAGGATGCAGGTGAAGAAAGGATTGTGGGGTTGCCTTTGTTTTGTATACCCTTTATTTCTACAAAGAAAACAGAATTCCATAGGAAGAAAATACTATAGATATTACTTAGAAACTAATTGAAATAAAAGTGTTTTCTATTTAATCATGGCTGTTAAAAAATAAGTAGCCAATCAAAACATTTCTGAATCCTCACAGTTGTCTTCCTAAACTTGTTCAGACTTAGTCTGTGGCAGTAAGCCTGTTTGGTGTGATGATTTTATGTGCTTCTCATAGAGCTTCCCCTGTTCTAAGTGTAATAGGTGCCTATAAATAAATACAACCACAGCATTGTTTTTACTACAAGATTTTAGAGAGTCTTTCTGCTGTGTGGGGGTTGTGTCTGTGAAGGTCAGGAGAAGGTGCAGGGAGGTGTTGCAAAAAGTAGAAAAACTAGGGAATGGTGAGAGAATTCCAGTGGCTGCTTCTGATCAGAGTCTAATGATAGCAAACAGAAAGTCTGACTGTTAAAGTAAATTATTCAAATACCTGCTGAAGGCTTTAAAAAATGTATGCCACTCTCAAGGTTTGTGTGATAGATAATATTCCAAATGATTTCTGTACTGTGAATCCTTGGGTAACAAGTTCTGGCTCATAAAATCTCTGCAGGGCAAGCCAGTTTTGGTTGGGGAAGAGTAATTTACCTTGCTGTGGCTGCAGGGGGCCAAAGCTCCATGCTAAGGGCACATCCATTGCAGCAGCCCCACGGGATGGTGTTACTGCAGAACCTGGCAGAAACAGAGGAGGCTGACTTGCTGGGAGCACCCTTCTTCTGCATCTCCCCACACTCCCTAAAAGCTGGACTTGGGCAAGTGCCTGGCTGGCTGTATAGTGTATATGGCCTTTATAAACTGATGGATTCTGTACTGTGTGTTTCCATGGCTGAGAGAACTGAAATGATAGGGAATTCCCAAACTCAGCATATTTGTTCTATATGCATTCTTTTTTATTTCACTCTGTAGCATTCCAGGAAGGAAACTGCTCTCCCACTTCTTATTAATCAAATAGGACTTCCAGATTTTAGTTTTTATCAGGAATAACTTTATTTCTCCTGTGATTTTTAAATTCAGGTGGTTTGTATGCAGGTGGCCTTCCACCTCTTCAGAACACTGTGTTTGCTAAATGACCGTCAGCAGACATAAAATCAGCACTGACATTGATAAAACTGCATCAATAGACACAATGCAGGATTAATTAGGGTTTGGCTTATAGAAAATCACTTTACTTTCTCTTTCACTGCCTGCATTATCATTCTTAATGAGAATTACATAGGGCTGCTAGCAAACATTTCCCATTTGGAGGTGACTTACAGTGAGTCCCACACTCTTTTTCTCTGAGTTACCATTTCTGCATATAAAATTAAATAAATGATGTTCCCAGACTGGGGAAGTTGGACCATTTGGCCATGGGCAGGACAGTTGCTGAGCACAGCCCTTGCCTGCTCTGGTGTCTCAGTGCCAAACACGGTTACACTGCTGGAACAAACCAGAAAAGCCAGGAAAGAGGCAAATCCTGCTGCAGCTGCAGTGCCTGAGTCCAGGCTGTGCCTCCTGGTCACATCTGCTGTGCCTCATCCAGCTGTTTGCAGCTGTGATCTGGAACCTGTTGTGCAAGGGGTGTGACCTGTGCTGAGTTGAAATAAAGCTGTTGCAAACCAGTTGTTAAAAACCCCCTCAGCTTCAGTCTGAATCTGTCTTTGAGGAGCACTGAAATTCATGACAATCCAAGGAGGAATGGTTGTCTTTTGAAGTGGTCTGTGAGGGTAAAGGAAATGAAGGGACTTACTCTTTGTTTATTCTCCTCAAGATCAGAATCTATAATTTATTGGTCATAATAAAATAAAGGTAGAAAAATTCCATGGAGCTTTCTGGCAAGATTTTTACCAGTGAGACTCTCACAACAGTAAAACATAGGAGAGCTAAAATTTCAGGGAAAAGAAAGGATTGTTCAAAAATAAATCTGACATTGTGGGGGAGAAGGAGTGTCAATACAGATGAAATTGGGGAAGAGGATGGCAGGTGGTGCCTGCTCCCACAGCTCACAGCCCTTGGGAAACAGAGAATTCCTTGCTGCAGCAGGGAATTGGTTCATCCTGCTCCTGGCTCTGCACGTTCCCTTGGGGTGCCATCAACAGCAGTGGCTTTCCTAGATTAACAGGTGATGTGTTGGGAGGATAATATAGATAGAGACCAGTGCTTATTTTATAGTAATTCCACATTCCTGGGGGTTTGTAAAGTCAGTGCAGTGTGCTCCCTACACAGCACTCATGTTTCAACTTGAACTGTTCCTGGGGGAATGCAGCTTACTGATGCCAGGCTTTCAGTGGTGTAAACAAATCACACAGAAACATTTGTTCCACGTCCAGGAAATATGGCCCATGCTATTACAGCATCATTTAAAAGGAGATATTAGTAACTAAACACTGCCCACCATCATTTATTCCAGAGCTTAATGGAGGATGAATGCTTTGTACCAGAGACCTGGCTCCCAGTTTGCTGTCAGTTTGTATATGCAGCAATTCAGCCTTGGGTGAGAGGGGCTTTGTGGGATGGAGAAGGGGACAGTCATCTGAGTTTTAAAAAGTATTTTCTGTAATTTAAGATCTCCTGTTAGAACAAACTAAGTTCAAATACATTTGCAATCTGAAAATAATCTCTCACAGTGGGAACCTAATTTTGGTAATATGATAGAGAACTTCTGTTGTACTCATTGAGGCAAATTAAATGTGTATTTGTGTTAAAATATATTTCTAAAATGCATTGGACAGGGTCCTACCACCACTAGTGGCTGTACACAGAGTCTGCCAAGCCACATCAGAGGCTGGTTCCTTACAAACCCTTGGAGCAGCACCAGTGCAGGGAGCTGGCATGGGCTGCCTCAGCCCAGCGTGGTTCCATCCCAGTGCCAGCTCTGCTGCCCCAAGGTGGCCCCTGATGCTTCCCAGGATTGCTACAGAGCAGTGCAGTGGGATTTCCTGCTCTGGGCAGCCAGGGAAACCTCACTGTGCTGCAGGAGTGCCTCTGCCTCTGGCCCTGCTGCCTGCAGCCAGCTCTCCCCTGCTGCTGCTGGCCCTTTCTGCCTTCCAGGCCAGGTAATTTCTTTGGCCACCCATTAGCACTGCTGAGCAGTTTCCATTCCAGTTTCCCTCTCAGGTACTTCTGCAGTGGCCTTAGCCTGGATATAAATAGTCATCAGGAACAAGGGTCACTGAAAAGGAGAGAGGGATTGTCACTTATGTCTGAAAATATCTGTCTTCCATTTGAACTACCTGCTCAGATCTTGGAAACTAGTTGGGTGTTTTTTCCTGGTTTTCTGTTCATTTGCATCATAATGTATTTCCTGGAAGTCAGCCATATCATCTTGTTGTGATTAGCTGTGGTAGATTCAGCCATGGCCCCTGGAGCTGCTTTCAGGTCAGTGCAGAGCTGACAGTAACATCTGGAATGTGAGGGGGGAAGTGGCAGCACTAGAGACCTCTGCAGTGCCAGCCTGTGTCCCCTGTATGTGACATGGGCATTCTCTACCTGGGGTGAGACCACCAGCAATATGCCAAGAGACTTCCAGGGGAGAAGCCTCCCTGCAGTTTTGGTTCTTCCAAACTCCTCAGTTTCTCTGCCCTAGCACCTTCCTAGCATGTGCTCCAGGAATTGTCATGGAGTAAATAATGGTCTGCTGTCATCAGCCCTCAGCATCAAATACCTCAGCAGTGAGACAGAGCTGCCAGGGAGCTGAAGGCTTTTAATCCTACACACAGATCCACCACCCATAATTTCAGTCAAATGTGTTTTCCAGGATAGACTGACAGATTTAAATCCAAATGGCAGTCTATAAATTCTGCAAGACAGGCTTTTAATATCCTAGTCTATGGCTATACTTTCTAATTCTTGAGAATATTCAATCTATTCCTCCTTCCTCATCCCCTTTCTAAGAAACCATCACAGCATCTTGAAACCCTATCATTATTTTATCCAGATGCTATAAAATGAATCTCTTATACACTTTGATGCAAATGAGTTTTTCAGAAACTTCTCCCCAGTTGAAAGAATGAAGGCTAGAAAGTGTTTTGATTTTTGTGATCCAAAACTTCCTCTTTGGGATGGTGCCTCTCTGGCAGCACTCTGCTGAAGAAGGCAGCAGTTTTCACTTCCCAGGCTGTAGGATACAGACACCCACATGTGCTCCAGGTCACTGCATCAGTTCTCAGCAAGTTAGAACAGGCTGTCAGTTCCAAGGCTGCTGGTGGTGTTTCCTGCAGCCCAGCTCTGAAGGCTGTGCAGCCCCAGACACCTGGATATGGGCTGGAGCAGCACCTTCTTCATCTGTGCAGTGCAGGAAGGGACTGACTTTCTGTGCCAGCACACTGCTGTTAGTTAGAGTTACCTGTGTGCAGAGTCTGGAACAAAGCCTGAGCAAAGCACTCCCTTTATCTCTGTGAATATGCATCTGGATTTTAAACTAATTCATGTGAGTGCTTTGAAATATTTACTGTTCATGTGTATCTGGGGAATAATTTCCTCATGTGAATTCTCACAAGTAGCCTGAGCAGGATCTGACTGTGAACTACAAAATGTGTGTGTCAAAATTCCCACTGCTCTTATTATCTAAACTATTCAGTGAGGACCAGAAAACCATTTAATTTCACAAGTGATTTTAAGGAACCTGTTTGTGAAGATAATTTCTGAATGTGTTAGGCAAATTAATGTTGATTAGTAAAGCTATTCAATAGTTTTTCACTGGATGTGAATTTTACCACATTTATGAAATTACTCCTTCAATTTCTAACAGTTCCAGTAAGAATTATGTTAACAAAATTTGCTGCTAAGGCCACAGACTAGAGCCTGGACCTCAGTGTCCCCTGTGTGGCATTGACCTCACCACTGCAAGCTGTGTTACAGTCTTCTGTGATCAATAAGTGCATAGCACAATAGCTCTGCTTTCAGATCATTCCTGTTATCACTTGAGAAAAAAAAGCAGTTTAAACAACAACATACTAAAGTATGAATAAACTATTTACCCAGAGCAAAAAAAAACCCAAAAACTGTGTAGTTTAAAGTAGGTGCTTTCTCAACACATCTTCACATTTCAGGATGTTGAACCCTATTAAGAAGTCAATGGGAATTTAGATTACCAAACCTCTCAAATAATTTTAAAAGTGCTTTAATATACACTTAGTGTTGTATGGTTCTCAATGAAATAATAATTTTATTATTATGCACTTAAGCAGTGCTAAGCTGACCCACTAAGTTCATTAGGAAGGACTTTGCTTAGTAACTGTCTGATCTGCTCCACTGAAATATTCTTTGACTTCTGTCCAAAAGGGAAACAGTTTGGTACATTACATACAGAATTTCAGTAAGAAATGAGAATTTAATGAGGTGTCATGAGAAATACAGGGGGGTTTTATACACCATTACATGAAATAGGATTAATAATTTTAAGGAAATGACCTACAATTATGTAGAAATACAGAAAGCAGGCTCGAGGTGAATTGTTGAAGAAAACAGCCTCAACAAAAGTGGTTTTTTTATTTTGTTCAGGAAGCTGCTACTTAAAGTAAAACACTTCTAGAATTCCAAATTACTTTAATGCTCCCTGCGTGTTCACTGTAGCAGTAAATTACAAAATTTATTATAGTTTGGAGTTAAGAAAACAATTTGCTTTTGAAGTATGGTAGCAAAGAGGCAGTGATAAAGAAAATAATGAGAGCATGCAGCTGTATGTACATATAGCAGGGCTGACATTAGAATGCAGGGCAGTGCAGAGCAAGACTCCAGGTGTGACACTGGAGTGCTGGGGCCAGATCTGGAGCTGGTGTTGGTGGCACTGCCAGAGCTGCACCCCAGCAGCAGATCAGCTGCTGCTGCCTTTGAAGCTAAGCTGTCATTTTAAATGAACTTTTGACTCTTCTGCTGCCCCATGTCACCAGAACAGCTCTGGCTGTGCACAGCTTGCTGTGGTCACCTGATGGAGCAGAGCTTATCTCTTGATAAAGAGAAATTTCATGGAACTGCTTCTTGGTGTTTCATGCACAGGTGGCGTTTAGGAACTGTAGCTCAAGCTGTGGGCTGCTGGAAATCTGGTGGAATTCAGGAGGA
>JAODLH010000424.1:475948-492094 GCA_027575645.1 Cossypha caffra
TTTTTTTGGTTTTTTTTTTTTTTTTTTTTTTTTTTTTGGTCAGATTGACACCAAAAAACACTCTAGGAGAAAAGACATATGCAAAAATGGAGTTTACCTCCAGTGTTAATTACCAACACAGAACTACACTTTGATTAGGAAGATTTGATAAATCACTGCCAAGGCTCCATATTGAAGGCTATATTGGTAATTAATTTGATAAGTAGGATGTGTTTCTTGCGCCTTGTTGGCAGTATATTATCAGTAAGCGTAATAGTCTTTGGTTATAAACAAACTGAAAATTATTTTCTGGCCATATAAAACAGCAGCTTCTTCATTTTTGTGATGTTAATCTCACTTTAATGACTTCTATGGAAGGATGTGTTTCATCATCTAGCTGGTGGCCTTAAATAGATTTTCCTTTTTTTCTTGAATGAGACTTAGAATTGAGGGGAAGGATCACATAAATAAGGTTCTGACTTCTGACAAGATTCCTGTACTGTGTGAACTTAGTGCACCATACACTGACCTTCCTTCCTGCAGGATGCAGGAACTCGGTGCATCCATTTGTGGGGGCTTGACCCAGACATATCACAAAAATATTTCACATGTAAAATGCTCTGTACAAGTGTGCAGAACTAGGGGAACTGGACCCAGAGAGATCACAAGCATTTATTATATTAGAAATTTGTCTACATAATACTTGAAGCTGTTAATAGTGTGAAAGCCTGACCTCTGTAAGTTTAGCAGAAAAAGTGCTGAGCAGAGCAGTTTGAGAGAAATACCAGCAATACAAGGTGAGATTTCAAAGGTTAGGAATGCATGTGCAGACATCAGTAAGACACCTCAGTTTTTGGTGATGAAGACAGCTTTCCCAAGCAGTCCTTTCAGCCCCCCAGATTGCCTCCTCACCAAAGGACTTCCAGGGGCATTTCAGTAGCCAAGGAGAATATATAAACTGATAGAAACTTGTGGAAGCTGGTGTGGTGCAGTGTGGCTGGAGGGCTTGGTCACTGCAATACAGCTTCTTACTCACAGTGTGGCATGCTACTGAGGTACTAGGAACAGCAAGGCTCTTTTACTTGAGACCCATCATGGAAATGGCTCTGAGGTTGATATGGTTATTACTTAGTGCTGTAGCTGGATTAAACCACGTTGTGGTGCTTTGCAAACTGCTGCACCCAGAATTTGGCAGTGCTCTCCTCAGTGAGGACTGTGCCATATGACAGTACAGCCTGTAAAAAAACCCAGACAGCTCAGAGTAAGGGCACATCATGTAGAGTTCTTTAGATCCCAGCTGATGTATTTTACTTTCTATTTTTCCAGGAAAAGGTATTGGATTGGAATTTCTCAATATTCTGTAACAACAAGAGCTCATTGTACCTAGAAGTGTCTCCCCCAAAGAGCCATGAATAAACAAAGTGAGGAGTGAAAGGCTTCCTCAGAGGATGCAGGGCTCATGTCCTCTGCCTGGAGCAGTGGGCTGGCTTTACCAGAGCTGCTCTGGTTTGCCCCAGAACGTGACTGTGCCTCTGCCTGGCTGTAAGAGCAGGGAAGCTGCCCTTCCCAGACCTGCTGCTTGCTCACTGAGAGTGAACAGAGGTTCCTCCACTTCATCTGCAGACACAAAGTGCTTCTCAGTGCTTTCATATCAAGCTTCTGAATGTTAGAACAAAAGCAGGCCAACATCATTTAATGTAGCACTGACTTTGGAGGCAGATGGCCACACAGTGTTGTTTGAGGTCAGATATCTGATACCTGCAGATTGCAAAAGCTGCAGCTCCTGAGATCCCAGTGGGCAGCAGCTAATGTGGAACACCTGAGGAGGGGCAGGCACCTCCCCCAAAGCTGCTGTGGCCTTGCCATTGCTGTTAGCTGTGCCTGAGCAGCAAAGGGGATGCACCTGTGGGACAGACAGAGCCTGAGCAGCAAAGGGGATGCACCTGTGGGACAGACAGAGCCTGAGCAGCAAAGGAGATGCACCTGTGGGACAGACAGAGCCTGAGCAGCAAAGGAGATGCACCTGTGGGACACACACACACACACACACACACACACACACACGACACACACACACACAGAGCCTGAGCAGCAAAGGGGATGCACCTGTTTTTACACACACAGCCACGGCGTCTCAGAGGAACTCTGCTGAGAACAATGGACAAAGGCACAGAGAGAAGGATGAGGACAGAGTACAATTTTGGTTTAGGTGCTGCCTTTGAAAGGCTGCTAGAGGAGAAGAGCTGTGAGAACACTGCTTCAAAGTGCTGCTTGGGCTGCCTGTAGCAGTCCCTCACAGTGAGGGAGAGGATGGAGCAAGCCCTGTTGTAAAGACAGGTGTTCTGGACTGGGACCTGGAAGAACAGCTGCAAGCCTCGGGAAAACCAGGTAAGATAACCAGAAATAAAATTATGCAACCATATGGGCACAGGGGCATGAAGTAGCAGAGCACTTGGTGAATTTTGGTGAAGACATGTTGGAAAGTTGTAGTGCATCTTTACAGGTGTAGGATTATCCAGGATTGCAATGAGCCCATAGCAGTAGGAAGGGTTTGCTTGCTGTGAGGATTCACAGTGAGGATCTTTGCTGATACTGCTGTGGCAGGTACATACTGTGCCTCATTGCACATCTGATTGTCCTGGGCTGGCAGGAAATTGGAGCTTTAGTCCCTGCTGGACCTGGCACAGGGTGGCAGAGGGGCCTGCTGGCTCCCAGGGTGAGCTCCTGGGGAGTCAGGGTGTGGGAATGGCTGCTTGGTGTGCACTGAGCACACACACCCCGTGGTGTGCCTGCTCAGGACACTGGGCTGTGGACAGAACGTGTGGCTGTGCTTATGTAGTGTTCTGTCCTCTCCAGCTGGGGCTGCTCATCCTCCTTGCCTCTGGAAAGGCTTTGCTCTCTGAGTGCTTCAAACGTCAGAGCAGCACCAGGGAGCCCTGTGCTGCAGCTCTGCCCTGTGCTGCAGCTCTGCCCTGTGCTGCAGCTCTGCCCTGTGCTCACTCCCTGAAAGCCACATCCTCTGGGGGAAGAGTGGGGACTGATGTGAAATTTGGATAGAGAGGAGTGGGTAAAACTATGAAAGCAGATTCCTGGATTGGTGATTAGGCTTTGCAAAATGTTTGTGTTGGAACAGTAAGTCAGGGCTGTATTGCAGCAGTACTACAATCAGAAGCATGTCTTGACTTTGAAGTAGCTGTTTCTGCTGTAAAAGCTGCTGCTCTGTGTATTTACATGCCCACTCCCCATATATTTTCAAACTTTGAATTTTCTAGTACTTTCTTTGTCTTTATGATGCTCTAAGTATAGGTAATTTCAAATTTTTATGTGTCTAGAACTGCCAGTTGATGCAGAGCTCAAATGCTAGCTGGAATTACCTTAACTATGGGCACAGTACAGGAGAAAGTACTTTTCATATAGGTTGCTTCAATAAAAGTGCCTCTTGCACTTTAATAATAAATGCATGTTCCACAATAGCTCCTTATTACTGTCAGCATTGAGGTGTATCAGCCAGGTAGGGCAAAGCAAATGCTTTTGGAGACCCAGATTTATCACAGCTTATGTGGCCTTGTGGCATATGACAACTGCTGGAATTTCAAGGCTCATAGTTAATAATGGGAAAGAAGTCATCAGGAGAGGTGATCTTTTCCTACATTGAAACCAAGTAAGGCTGGTGAGGAGGGAGGCTACCTCAGGAAGAGTCATTTAAAAATAGCCAGCATGGAAATGCTTTCATATCTTTCTCAATTAAAATAAAACTTGAAGGTGACAGCTGAGAATTGAAGCATTAGAGTCAAGAAAACGTCTTGATCTGGGAATAACTAGGATGGGGGAGGGGGAAATGGGTTAAAAGTCTGAACAGTTCAGAATCAGTAAGTTAAAGTTTTATACAAAGTGTTTTCATTGCCTCAATTGCTACTGCGGGATTCAATCTTGGCTTCTTTGCAACAGATAAAGTGTTGGGTAATTTCATTTTGGATAAACCCTCAGCCTCTTTTTCATAATCTGTAAGAGATATACTAAAGGATTTACTGGTTTGTGTAAATTTCAGAGACAACAGGACCTCATAATTGTATAACTTGTTAATAATAATGCATGTGGGTGTCTTTTATTGTGGAGTAAAAGATTATTGGTTTATGATTTTTTTTAAAGAAACATTTATTTCATTAGTAGTGTGCCTTCATAGACATTGTGTCCATCCAACTCCCTAGAACAGTGTTGGAAAAGTTCTGTTTTAGGCAAGAATTTTAAAATACCAATCATTGCTGAACATGCTAGATTTTCAGATATATTTTATTCTTCAGTATAGCATAAGTTGCCTTCAGCTACTCCAATAGTTAGGGTCAAACACATAAATATTAAATGACAGCAGGATAGCAGCTGTGCCAGTGTGCCATTTCACAGTTCTTGCTTTGGTGCTTGGCAGGACTGCTGCAGGTATTTAGCTGGAGTGCTGACTCCCCTTCCCTGGCCAGTGTTTGATGAAAGGCTGCAAAAGAAGCTTTCTCCCTAACAGGCAAAAGTATTCAGCCAGTCAACAAGTACACCTGTCACACTTCTACCAAACTACTAATTAAATCCTCCTCCCCCCATAATTAATACAAAATTGCAGGCCAGAATCAGAAGGTTTCTATTAGTGCCTTCTAAATTACATCTAACAGAGAAAATACCTGGTGTATTAAAACAGCCTTTACTGTACCTACCACTCTGTTATTTTGGTTTCATTCCCAGTCTTCCCTGATCTTATCCACTTTCTTAGGCATTCCTAAAATCTGGCGCTCTGAAGCTGAACTTTGAAAGCTTGAAAGTATTCATGGTCTATTTGGTTTATTTCATAGCTTTAGCCACATGGCAATTTTAATTTCCAGTGACAGTGCTGGAGACAAGCCAATGATCATTTGAGTGAGAAAGTGCTTTCAGTGTTCTTTCAGTTCCTTTTGGCCTGTAGGAATCTGGGACTTCCTTGTGGGTCCAAGGAAATTTTCAGATCCTGTCAGTATGGTTCCTGCCAAGAAGTCATGAGTAAGTTGAGTTGTAGCTGCAGTGGAGCAGACAGTTGAGAAAAGCAGGCAATGTTGGAGTGAATTGTTCATTTTTAGTCACCAGTACTTGTCTCTTAGTTATAGACAGCAATAGTTGTATCTGCTGTGGTCATCTTATCCTGGTATTTTATTGCTTAACAAGAAGCCAACCAGGGGAATTACAAATGGAAGACAATGAATATCCTGCCTGAAAAGGGTACGGCTGGCTGTTAACCATGGTGTGAACTTCAGCAAAGGACAGGCTGCAGGGGGTGGGTTACATCTGTGGGTACACAGCCCACTTCCAGATTTATCTTTCTTGCTCCCCATTAGCACTAATAGTTACATTAACACTTTTTATAACAAAATGTATTTGGCTTGCAAGTGCTGTGGGTGGGCAGGGCTTGGTTTTTCTGAGCAAGCAGTTAAGTGATTTGTAACCATTTGAATGGTGTACATAAATAGAAGAAATAGCTCATGTGTGTCTTTGCAAGGCCACTAGCAGGCATGTAAAACTTACTTTTGCATCAGCTTGGTCTGAATTCGTCAGTTATTTATTGGGGAATTATATAGGAGGGCATTTTAAATGGAAATAGAATGCTAATCTTAATTGAATTTTATTTTTTTTAAATCTCTGTTTCAGTTATGGGATGTGGTACCCTGCAGAACTGGGGAATTTAGTGTAATCAAACCAGATATTTTAATGTAGCAGTTATGTCAAGCCAGACACAACTGGCACCAACACCAGCCTTTTGTTAAGAACTTCTCATGCCTTCTTTCAGGCAACACTGACTCCTTTCCTCCCAGGCAGCTCCCCCCAGCACTCAGTGCACAGGCATAACTCTGACACTAGGAATTCCAGGGAGCTGGCCTCACAGGAAACCTTTTTCCACATCATCAGCTCAGTCTCTGTGATGTTCTAAAGTCAGTGGCTGACATGGATGAGAGCTTTGCCTTGAACAGCCTTAAATGCAGTTTTCTGACCAATACTTGAGGAACTGGCCAGAATCTTCATCTCATTTGTGCAGTTCTGCCCCAGGGGTGCTGTCCATCCCTGACACTCCTTTTCTCAGAGCCCCAGGGTGAATCACACATTCCTGTCTTTGGGTTCCTGTGTTTCATGGGTGAGGGCCATAAACTGAGAGAACTCTGGGGTTCTGGTGCTGATGAGTGAAACCAAGAGAAGGAGGAGCAGTGGAGCAGTGGGAGGAGGTGGGTCCAGGGAAGGTGGCGAGGCAGTTGCAGCACCCAGAGGTGGCCAGGTGTCCTGTGCAGCATCCCTGAGTGGTGGAGCCCCCATCAAAGAAGTGGTGGTGCTTCAGTTTGGATAAATACAAGAAATGAGTTAATGGAAGAGGTGGCTGTGAGGGGATACTAAATTTATAGGAATACCATCCAAGTCATGATGTCCCTAGGCCAAAAATAGCTGGCAGTTAGAAGAGTTTTACCTTAGAAGTGCTTATTGCCACTCTTGGAGGCAGGATGACCTTCATCTGATAGAGTGCTCCTTTTCTGCTGGTTAAGTTCTATTCTCATTTTGCAACTTGTACTGTCAGAGGAGTTTGAGCCACTTCTGTAGCCCAGCTAATGTAAGATTTATTACCAAAGCAATTCACTCAGGGGCCCCAGGGCTTGAAATACCAGTCCAAAAAGGAGGGAAGTCACTTCAATGTTTTTTTAAACAGACGTGTTGTGATCTTGCTTATTTTCTAACTGTGATTTGTTGGCATCTTGCAGCCTTACCCACTCAGCTGACCTGTTAAAATACACACTGAGTTTCTGTTGAACTGTAGGAACTTGGACTATCTTGACAGAACTCCCAGTATTTTTACACAGTTAAGTGGAAATTAGAAATCTGTAGTTTTGTACTGAAGAAGTTACTCTGAATTGCAGCACTATATTAAACCTTTTCTGCAAAGGTCAAACTTCATCCACGACCTGAACATTCTTCACAAGGATGTGCTCCAGAATCTGTAGTTTTTCATGAGCACTGCTTTCACTGCTTTATTTCTGTCTCCTTGACCCTATTTTTAAGGAAGTAAAATAATCAATTTGAGACCAGTCACTCATAGGTGCTCTGATCTGGGTTTGGTTTGTGTCTTATGAACAATTTGCTTTAGAAGTTGGATGGCTTTGGTGGTCTGTGCATATTTGGTTTAGGGGGTGAGCATTCAGGCCAGGGCCTTGTGCCTAAGCAGAGCTGTCCTGCTCTCACACTGGGGCTGTTCAGGAGCATCCCTGGCTTGTCTCCAGGGTAATGGAGTGTCCCCTGCAAGGTTCATGAAATCCTTCTCACACAGCTGAGCTGTGGCAGCCCTGGCTGTGTGTTCTGAGCCACAGGACATGCAGGTTAAAGTCACACAGCCCTTCTGGGGCAGGCCTGGGAGCTTTGGGTTCTGCAGAGTTTCACATTCAGTGCTGAGCATCTTGTATGTACACGTTACAGAATGGAGTTAACTTACCTAAAATTGTTCTGATTGAAGATACTAGATTTCCCAGTTAAATACTCCACATAAGCCAATAGGGACAAGGCTTCTTGATAGCCAGAACAAACAAAAAATTGTTGTGTGCCTATTTCTGTTTTAAAATTCATCCTGTGAAGGAGAAAGCAGCAATGCTTTCCATCCCCTTGTATTTACTCTGCCCAAACACTGCAGGTAGGGATGCTGAAGGACATCTTAACAAGGCATCATCTTTGCCTGTTCTTTTTCTCCTATCCAGACCATTTCTTGAACTCTCACTCAGTGGAAGTAAAAAACCCTCCAGTTTACTGTGTCCCTGAACCTTGTGCTGTTTGAGTTTCAAGAAATCATAGAATCCCAGTGTGCCTGGTGGTGCTTTCCATTCCCATCTCTGTAGGACAAAGCCATTTTGGGACAGGGTCAGCCTCTTCATCTCCAGGCAGAAAGGCCACCCAGCTGAGCAGGCTCAGAGGCTGCTGCATGAACTGCACGACCAGATAAAGCATCTCCTGCAAAATGATATGGAAAATGTCTGCATTCTCAAAGTAGGAGTGTTCCAGAAAGAGAGAGGAAGATGAATTTCTTTTAGAAGAATAGGTAAAAAATACAAACAGTTCATGCCATGGGTTACTATCACACATTCATTCATTCATTTTAAATATGTAATTAAATCGTCCTTCTCTCTTTGTTCAGTTTTGTTGCTTTTTATTTATGAAAGTTTTTCATTCTCTTAATGTTTGCTCTTTTGTCTCACACTTGCCTTGACAGACTTGCTCATTTTAATTTTAGGGGTTGAAGATGCTCTTTTTATTGTCTGCTTTCTTATCAGATCAGCTTCTCAGATTGTTGCTGCAGGATACTTCAGGAATGAGACTTTATCTGCAATAGCTGGCAGATTGCATCAGTTTGTGGCTGAGGGAGAAAGGAACAGTGCATGTTTATATGACATGGTATTTTGTAGTGCAAGGATGTCTTTGCTGAGTGCTGCCTGTCTTGGGTACTTTGTGTTATGACTTTGGTACAGCTGTGCTTCCTGGAATGCAGCTGGGATCCAGCAGAGCTTCCCTCTGCCTCCCTGGCCTGCTCACATTGCTGAATGGCTTGCATTCAGCTCATCATCAGAGCATTCTTCAGCTGCTGCACTTTCAGAACCTTCTCTCTGCTGACTTAGCTCTGCTTGTCCCCAGTCCCAAACCAAGAGCAGGTTTCAGTGGCCATAAAAGAGGAGGCCCACAGAATTTAATGAGGCTGTGAAACAATGTGACTCGAGGTAATTGTTTAAATACATTTCTGGGTGCATACCTAACAAAACAAAGGACTGGATTAATAGATCATTAAGAAGCAATTAATTTGCTGGTTTTTTTCCTCTCACCTTGAGGCCTGTGATTGTGACAGTATGTTATTAATTACTTTATAGCTTCTCCTGGGACTCTTGCTGTATGTGATGTCCCCTTCTGCCTCCACTGTTACACGGGCATGTAAAACAAGGTGTTTAATTTGGCTTCCCTGGAGCTGTGCCAGATCCTGATGGAAATGAGGTTAGAACTTACATGTCCAGTGCAAGTAGATGGAAAGCCATGCTAAGAATTGCTAAAACTCAGCCAAATGAGTACTCTAACAGAAGGGTGTCCATAAACATTAGCAGGAATTCTGTCCATAGCACAGCTGGGACTGTGCTTGTTCCAAGTACCTCATACAAGCCTGATACAGATGGCTGTCATGAATTAAAAACAACCTTGGAAGTACCACTAGCAATGAAGGAAATAGGGGCTGCTCTGGGATATCCCTTGGGTCCCCTGGGGTCAGCTGTCCTGCTGTGTCCCCTCCCAGCCCCCTGTGCCCCCAGGCTGGTCAGAGCTGCTCTGGGGATGTGCACAGGCAGCACACATCCCATGGTGTGTGTTCCATGGGTCCAGCCTGGCTGGGCACTGCTGTTGATCCCTCTGGGTGTGTGAGCTCACAGGCCTCCTCTGGCACCCTCTCTGCTCTTCTCTGTGCTGTCCCCACCAGCTCCCTGTTTCCTGGGGACCTTTCTTGGAGAGGCACTCGGGTTATCCTCACTTCCAGCACAACAACTTCTACACCACAGCTTGTCCAAGAGTGAGAGAAAACCCCTTTCAAGCATTGTCAGCCATAGCCAATCATGAGTCAAAGGCTTTAGTGGAGGCAACAAACAAGAGATGATTACTGGAATATTTGAACATGACTGATGGAGCTCTTGAGGGTTGTTCTTGTGCCTTGTCCAAGTGTATGTCATATCAACCCACATTGATACTTGGAGTTGTTTTTTTTTAATCTTTGCATCCTTTTCAGAATAATGACCTTGCTTTCATGCAGTATCAATGAGATTGATTTGTAGTTATATGTTTCTTTTAGTACTCTTTCTCAGGCCCTGGAATGTAGATGGATCTTTTCCAGGAACCTGGCTGCCCTCCAGTTCCTCCCAGATTCATGGCCACAGAAATCAGCTTTGCTCTGTTCTGTTCAGGAGGCTGTACTGGTGCAACATCCTGTCTTTGAACTCTTGATCCCACAGCAGCCTGTGCTGCTTTGCAGTGCTCTGTTACCTGCTCAGGGGATAGCACTCATCTATTCCTCACCCTTCTGCCACTGCTTGCCTCTTTTCTCCCCACATTCTGTCACCTGGGCACCCCTGACAGGAGCTGGTCAGTGACACTGCTCAAAATACCTCGAGTCAAATGGTACATCAACATCTCATTATTGGAATGCCTTTTGATCTCCTCATTGCAGCTTTTTTCAAAGCTTTGCTGAATTAGTACACATTATTCTCTAATAATACATTTTGGTATCCTAAATAACACTCAGTAGCTTATCTAGGAGGCAGCCCTGTTTGTTAGCAATGCTCCAGTGACACATTTTTTAAGAAAATGTAGTAATATGTCTTCCTAAAATTGATTCCAGTACTTTGTTTGGGTCTTGCTTTCAGTTTTAACAGTGCTTGAAAACAAGGTTCAGTATCTGCAGTCTGTGTTCTGTTCCATACACAAAGTTTAAACAGAGCTTATCAAAACCTTTTTTTCCTGTACCCTCTGATTCTGGAGTCCAGCTGATAAGTCACAGGTTTTGCACCAGGACTAGCAGTGTAAGATGTACATGTTTGGATTGGACAGACCTTCAGCACAGAATTCCACTAGTTACTAGCCTTTCATTTTAGTTTTCTTTCATTCTTGACTTTTTTCTTTCATCTTTCCCAACTTTGGCATTCATCTAGGTAGAATATTCAGAGCCTCTCCCTTGGAAAATGCAGCTGTTTAACTCCCTCATTCATTCCCTCATTCCTAATGCAGAGTAGCCATGTAGGCTGTGGTTCCCTGCTGTGGATAAAAGATTGCTGTGTTCTTTGCTAAAGTGTTCAAATTATTGTGATGTGACTCATGGCCAAAATTCCCAGCACATCTGCTGCTTTTAATAGTATAATTCATTCACAGGTAATGCAGTTATTGCTGTGCAAGATGCATAGAAATTACACCCACAAATGTGTTTTCTTGAATGTTGATTTTGATTTTTGCACTCAGTAGCCACTATATCTGAATTTGGCCAAGATGCTGCATCATAAAAACAGTTTCTCAAAGTCTAACCCTTATCTTCCATCATAAACCTACTGATTTCCTACTCTGAGGGCAGGAGAGGATTGAGGGGTGTCTCAGTGATTTCTGCACTCACTTGAGTGTGTCAGGTAAAGTAGCTCAGCCTGGCCTAACAGGAAATGAATTGCCCTGGCATTGGAAAAGGTGAAGGCCTTGCTTCTGTTTCTGTGGAGGAATCAGAAATTATTTTTCCTATTCAGAGGTCTGTTTGGTTGACAGGATTTTTCCTCCATTAATAGGATGTATCCAGAATGGTTGTACTCTAGAGCAGATGGAGGTTTTTGGGGTTTTTCAGATTTTAGAAGTAAGGTGCAAGTCCATGATGTCATAAGTGATGGTGCTGATGGTCTCACCACAACTTTCTGCACATGTTCAGCATGGTGGGACTTTCATAATCTTCTGGCTCTTCTCATTTTAACACCACAATACTCTACAGAGAGGTTACACAAGCTGAAGTTTTAAGCAGTAACCTTTCTAATAGCAACAGTGCAATAAAATGATGCCCTTAGTGTATGGAAATGGAAAATACATTCTAAAAGTCTCAGATCTCTTTAAACCTGCTGCATTAAATCTCAGGCATTCTGAGAATAAATATTTTGGTTTGGGGCTGTGTATATGAAAGATTTAAGTTTAAAATAAATTATTTTGAGAGCAACTTGACACAGAAGAGATGATGGGAAAATATTTTAAAGCCATATGGATAGCTTTGCTGGAATTAGTATGTGTATACAAATAGGAATATGCACATTGACTTCACAGTCTTTTCTAGACTTCATTCTGCAGCCTTACAGTCGTGGGTGGTCCTGTTTTTCTAAAAGAAAATGTCCTTTAATGAGTATAATTATTTTCTCTTGAAAAATACTCACTTCTCATGTGAATGTGAGAGATGAAACTGGAGATCTGGTTTTATTTCCTGGCTTTTCTATTTCTGTGTGGCCGCTGTTGTGCATGAGAATTTGTGCAGTGTTCTGAGCAGCACACCTGTGTGAGGAGCAGAGCAGGACTTGGCTTTCCTCAGGCACGAGGACAGAAATGAGAGATGGGAGAGCAGCTCCCTCCTGCCTGTGTGGCATCCCAGGTTGCAGCAGGTCAGGGATAGAGCAGTGCTGTGTCCCCAGTGAGGAGCTGCCAGCTGCCTGCCTGCCATCCAGATGTCACAATCCTCACCGGGCACAGAGTGCACAACTGCTCAGCCTCCACCTGGGGAACTCACTGGCTGCAAGGAGGCAGATGTGGAGCAGGCATAAAGATTTTGGAAAGTAATTAGAAAAGATTGGATATTCTGTTTTATATTCTTCAGAGATTTGTTCCACCTGGTTTACTGTTATTACAAATCTGGGGAGGATCCTTGAAATGTCAAATACGACAAAAATGTTTATGCCTTTTTACTATATGTGCAAAGAGTTTGGGTAAAGGCTTTTGAAAGCTTTTCTTTACCACAGCAGTCTTTCCACAGAACTGAAAACTCTGTTATTAAACCACTACTTTAATAGTGTGCTTTAATTCTAGAGAGTATTTGCAACTGAAGTGTTCTCTGAATCATTGAGGTTAGTATAATAATTAATTGTAACCAGGATCTAAGGACCAAAACTGGTATTACTCAGCAAAAAATACTTGTTCTGGCTGAGGAGGAAGCTGTGTGCATTATTCAGAATTCATTGTACATCAGAATGTGCTCTGTCTGCAACAGAAAAAAACAAAACAAAAAAAAATCCATACTCAGTTAGAAAGTTGAAAAACTGGTGCTTAAATAATTATGTATCACTAACTGATGCCTTTTACCTACCCCATGGTTCTGTTCTGTAACAGAAATCAAACTGGGGCAGGATTCCCAGCAGCTTTTGAAGTCCAGATGAATTCAGTTTCAGCAGTGGAGGGATGGTGGTGGCAGTTCTGAGGCAGCATTGCAGTCTGCAGGGAGAAGCAGGCATTGCCTCCAGCCAGCCTGGGGCTGAACCTGGAGGCATCCCACCATCACTCTCATTGTCCTCAGAAAGTCTCTTTCAAGTCTTGTTTGTGTGTGTGCCACACTCTGGGAGCATCCTTGCCAGGACTGTTGATTCCATAATTCTTCAGCAGTGCCTCTGAGCCCCCACCCTGTGCAGCATGTGATCCCCAAAGGGGCAGCAAACCCTCCACACTCTTTTAGGGAATGCTTTTGTGGGAGTCTCCTATAGGAGGCCCAGCACTAAAGTATTCAATTCCTAAAGCTCAAAAGGAATTTTTAGAGTTTTTCTGCATTCTAGCAAGAACAGAAAATGGGAAAACATTGGAGACATTTTTATGTGAAAAAACGGATGTGTGGGGTAGCAGTTTTCATCCAAAATCCTTGTTTTCAAGAGGAGATTGGTTTGTCTCTCACAGCCTGTAGGATGTTTACAACTGCATGGTTTTCATCTCTTAAGATCAAAAAAAGAATGTTACTGACTCAGGGTCCTGCCTTTTTGTCAGCTCATGGCTTCAACAAGCTTCTGTTCCTGCATGCATAGGATGACAGGGCCTGAAGACTTTCCCTGGTGCAGCTTTATGGAACAAGAATTCCTGTAACTGCCCTGCTGGGCTGGTTACACAGCCAGTCTTACCAGCTCATACAGTAAGTGGCATTAGTGACTTCCAGCTGGGGAAGGCTGTGCTGCCTTCTGAGAAGGGGAAAACTTCTAGAGAAAGACATTTCTGTTCAGTTCTGGAAGCTAAGCCACACACATGAGAAGTCTGTTGGTGTTTGATTCCTTCTTGGCCTGTTTTATTTTGCAGTTTTCAAAAACCTGATTGGTTTGGCCTGTGACCTTTCCTATCCCAGCAAGTCCTTTGCTTCTTTCTGGCTGCATACCTGGAATCTGAAACCCTGGATTTATTATCCCATACTGGCCAGTGTCAATTTAAAAGTGACTGCAGGACCATTACATGAAACTAGGCACTGCATATGTATTCATAAAGTAATATGTAAAGGAGTCCTTGCAGTGAAAATACATTTAATGAAAAATAGAAGCATGTTACATAGAAAGGTCACATCATCAAACATCAATTTCATGGAAATGCTTTCCTCCTTCTGAGGCTGAGCCTCAGTGATCAGCCTGCCTTTCTGTGAAGCTAATGTGGAAGTTGCTGATGTTGAAGCTCCCCCTTTCTCTGGGTAGGCAGGAAGGGAGGTAATTATTTAAATATTAATCCATTGTTAGTGGTTTTGTTGATATTAAACCTACAAGACACTGCAAACAGTCTTTTAGTGTTACAGGAAGGAGACCAGTGGTGGTTTTTTCTATTCACACAGCTGCCAACTTCATACCCCTAGTGGAAACTGCTGTAATTAACTGGTATTTCCTTCTTTATTCGATGGGACATAAAGCAGAATAGCTGCCATGACATAAATATATGGTTAGAGGATTTTATAAATGGTCTTTTTATACCATACCTATTCAGACCTTCTGGGAATATTGTTGAAAATAGTTATGGTTTGGAATTTTGCTTTAAAATGGCAGTGACAGGAATAATTTTTAAGAATGTCTCTACTAATAGTTGGAGCCATGGAAGGTTGGAAGTTGCACCTGAGTTTCCATAATTTGACCCACGGTTGTATTTTCCATGTTATTTTTATTTTGGTAGTTTTTTTCAACAAATGTTTTGTTTAACTTCAGCCCTCTGACAGTGAGAGCGAGTCCAGCCCTCTTTTGGTTACAGCTTTGTGGCAGGAACCCCTGGTCACTTGAGTGTGGGGAAGTGCAGGAGTCAGCAGAGTTTAAATGTGGCTCCAGAGGGAGAACAGGGAGAATTCCCCTGGGAATGGATCATGGAAGGTCCCATTGGGCATGTCCTGCCAGTAGAAGTCACAGAGGTTATAGCAATTTTGCTTTTCATGGATAACTTTTAACACCTTTTGGCTTCTGCTGGGGGAGAGAGAGTGTTGGGCCAGAGAGAAAAGTCTAAGTTACATTAGAGGAACAGCTTTTGATATTGTGATTTAGACTTTACCTTCAGTTTTAGGATACACCTAAGCTGTGTGATGGCCAAGACAAATTAAGTTCTTTAGCTGAATATATAACCAGCCAACAAAGTTAGTTTATTGTTACCATTTGTGTTTAAAAGCTTGATTAGTCATGGTATTAATCCTTTGATCTAATTGATTTCATTTTTAATTCAAACGACATTGAGGGTAACTTATTGGTGTATCAATTTGGCCATTATTTGATTTGGGTACTGAATTTTTTATTAAGATTTTAAGAAGCTCCAGTATAATTGCTATTTACTGACATTGCTTCTACTTGCTTCCACGTGCATTGCCTAGGAATATTGCAGGCAGCAGTCTTCTAATCTGTGAGACAGCCCATTCTCCAGTAGAATTGCTGCTTTTTAACCCATTTATATTTTTTGTTACCACTAAAATTTGAGGCAGTGGACTCCAACATTACATGCTGAAAAAGAACCCTTCACTTTGTTTATTTTGGACTCATCATTTGGCAAGGTTACAGCAAAAAATTTTTCTAAATATTGTATCATGCTATAATAAATGCAAGTACAGCTTTTTAAATAGAGATATCCAAAGTTAGATATCTAATTTAATCTTGAAAACAACTGAAATTTCTTTCAGAAGTGCCTACATTAATGTTGCAAACTAGTGGGTCAAGAGTTTATTTCTGCTTCTAAAATTACATGTAGCAAAATAAATGTAATTTGAGTTTTATTAAGTGGAAAATTCATTTTCACTCTCTTCCTTACCAAAAAGAAGTTTTATTTCTGAAGTTTGGTATGCCCATTTCCTATGCATTAATCTTGATGGGAAAAAATACAAATGAAGCATTTAATTTAAATGATGCTTCATCTTCTAATGGTATTTCTGCCAATTTTCAGTAGTTAATGCCAGTGTTAATGAAACTTGATTTCTGAGCAATTATGCAATGCATTTCATACTGGCAAAATGATTAATTAGGACCCTTTGTTGGGGAGCCAGAACAGCAGCTAGCACTATGGCTGTGTGTAGGGGGGTGAAATTCTGTAGTTCTGAACTCCCAGGCTGGACACGATATGGCAGAACCATGGAAGTATTTTAACAGAGGTGGCTGCAGGTGAGATGGCTATTGCCAG
>JAODLH010000424.1:496296-509615 GCA_027575645.1 Cossypha caffra
GCAGCCCTGACACATCCCATGAAGCTTGTGTTGCCTTAGGAGGGATTTCATCAGAGGGTTTTGGTTTTATGCTGCTGTTCTTCCGCTGAAATAAGTTCTCTGGCTTTCTTCTCTTCTGTTGTGTGCCTCTGAAACAGGGAATGGAATAAACTTCATTTATTGGAGTTGGAAAAATGAGCATGGTGCTGATGAAATTTCCTGGAGCTTAGTTACAGTAGGGAACAGTAAAGTCATCCTAGCAATGGTGGGTGAATGCAAACTCTCACAAGGAACTATGGAGAGCAAAACAGCTTCCTATATAAAGGCAGGGAAAATGAAACTTGCCTTTTAAGGCTTATGGAGTAAAATAAAAACCGGTTGCATGGCAAAATCAGTTTTGCCTTAGCTTTTACATCAACTTTGAATGGCTTTACAGAAGTGAATTACATACATTCTTTTAATTACATCACTTGTGTTGCTTTATAGTAAGTCTCAGGCCAAGTGACTTTCCCATGATCATACATTAAACTGAGAGAAGAGTCTTAAATTGTACCTCGTACTCTGGACAACAAACAAGTTTCAGTGCAAAATTTTGGTACAAAACAAAAGATGGTTAAAATGTGTGCATATTAAAAACCACAGTCATACCATATTTTAACCATTGAATGTACCATAGATGTGGTTATTCTGTGTATTCTTTGTGTCCATAAGTTCTGGCCACATCCACTTATTTCCATGTTCATTACACAGAGTCACTCGCTCCATCCATGTCCAGTCTCCCTCCTCCAACACTATGAAACAAAATAAGGTGAATAAAAGTGGTGGTTTTGCTACTGTACTGCAAGGTTGGCACAAAAATCAATTTCTTTTGCTTTGGAGATGCCAGGTGCCTTCTGAATGTGGTATTTAGTGATCCTGCAGAGATAGTGAAAAGAGTGAAAGGGATGTCAAGAGAAAATCCATCTGTAGAGGGAAAATCAATGTTTTTAATTCATTTCAATTTCTCATTTTACAAACTTCATTACATCCAATTCTATTATAAAAATCCACTCTCTCAATATAGGAAATAATTGGAAGAAGAAAGCTCAACTGGATTAGATAATTAATTTATCTAAGTCTTAAAATGTTTCTGGGTTTTTTCAATCAGATACAACAAAATTACAGAAGCTCATATTATCAATCCAGATACAGTCTCATGCACAAAAGATTTATCCAAATAAGTAATTCTGGTCTGTACTTGTTATAAATTCATGCTGAAGTAATTCATCACCCCACAGCACAGGGATTTCCGTGTTAGCAGGAGTTGTAGGGATGATGTGCTGCCAGGCTGGCTGTTCCTGAGCAGCTCCCTGCAGGAGTAAAGCAGGCTGCACAGCCAGCCTGGGCTCTCTGAGCCCCTTCCCTGCAGGGCACATCCCAGGGCATTGCCTGCACCCTGCTGCCATTGTCATGGGCAGCAGCAGGCACTGCTTCCTGCAGCTTCCCTGCAGGGCTGTGTCCCTGTTACCTCCTTACCAACCTAAGAGAGGAATAAAGGGCTCCCTCCGAGGCTGGGAATTAAAATGCAGGTACAAACCTGATGGTTGCTGTGCTTCTGGAGAGAGCTAAGCTCAGAGATCACAGTACTGGAAGCAGAGTACTGTGTCTGCCAAACTCAGAGACAGAGAGGTGGCTGAGGTCTTTAAAACACTTCTGATAGTTCTCAAGAGAGAGCTGGTTTCCTTGAGGCCCCTGTAAAAGAGATTGCAGGGCAGTGGCTTCAGGAGTCCAGGGAATGATTCCTGGTTTTAAAGGTGAAATCTTGTTTTCTAATCTCTGTCTAAAAGTCTTGTTTTCTTTTATGACACATGCTTTGCCATCTGTTCTCAGAGCACTCAAGTTGCTTTAATTCTTTAGTGTTTTGCTACTAATCCCTGTTTTACCCTCCCTTTAGGTATCAGAATCCTTAGGCATGACAGTGGGCAATTAACACAGCTTGCCAAGACAGCTTGGCACTTGAGTGGAAAAGGTTGGAGTCCTACTGCCAGGGAGGTGGTGTGGGAATGGTGACAATTAGGCTCAAGCTGGTCAGTGGATCTTTTATTCATTTAAGGAGAGCTAACTACAAGGGAAAATCTGTCTACAAAGGAAAAAGAGAGATGTTGAAGAAATACGGGAGTTTATCTCTCTGTGTCCCTCAGGTCAGACAAGCAGGAGGGCATGAGCAGGTTGGGATCACACTGATTTCCCAGGACAAAGAAAAACCTTTCACTCTAGAGGCAAGGATGGAATTTGAGTACGTTGCACATGTATAAATAGTAGCAACGTTAAAAGCATTGCAAGGTGATCTGAGTGCTGTTCCAGCTCACCTGCTTCCAGCAGGATGGCCCTCGAGGGTGTTTGCCATCCAGGGCCTGGGGATGTGTCAGTCCCAGATGTTGGAGCAGGGCAGGAGGACTCTGGCACCTTGGAGCTTTGCCTCCATTACACACCCAGCTCCAGGGAATTGTAACAGTCTGCCTTGTCACTGATTTCCAGACTGAAGCCATTTTCTGGGAATATCCAGTGCAGGCAGTGTCTTGCATACAATCCAAAAAAGCAAAAGAGAATAGAGAAGGCCTGGGACAAGAGGAGTGAACACAGAGTAGTTTGGCAGGTTTGAGACTTGAATTTCATTCTAGTGACAGGGTTGTCTACACTCAGTTTATTTTTAGCCAAGATTATGGGTTAAATTCACAGTAAGTGCTTCAGATGGAATCTCTGGGATGGATACAGCCACCAAAATGTTAGTACATTTGTATATGCTGAATTCATTCCAGAGAACAAGAGGTTCTTCCAGGGGGAAATAGGGAAAAGTAGTTGAAGGACAGGATGCTGGGGGAAGTGAAGCATCTTAGTCATTCTTGTTAACATAACAACTGCTTGTCTTGGAATTATATTGGCTGGTGTAATGCTTGCAGCTAGACAAAAATTATTTCAGTGATAATAGAGCTCATCCTAAGCCAAAAAGTTGTCTCATTTCCCTTTCTTTTTATAGTGTAATAAGTATGAATATCCTATTCAAACTCTTCAAAGGTTTGCAGACATAATTATTCTGTGCTTATTTTTAATTGCTGGGGGCTTAAGTTCCACTTTGCTTTTTGACTGACTAGATGTAGTTGCTACACTTTTGCCATAAGATGCAGCCATTTTTTCCCTGTCAGATTAATTCAAAAGCAGAAAATTGAGGCTGAGTATATGAGATGCTGCATCTTTATAAGGTAAAACATTCATGTGCTTCTGTGTACTTGCTATGAATTCTAACAACTTTAGTTTACTGGTAACTAAATGTTATGGAATTATATAAATACATTTAATGTATCTATATTTAATTACATTAAAATAATTGCATTATGTTACTCATATTTTATGATGTGTTGTAATAGTCATTACTAATATATGTACTAATACATTACAGGTAAATGATGTAATTGTATAAATAGGTAAATAAGAGAGGGTTGTTTTTCTGTCAGCCAAGGGCAGAGAAGCCCAAGCACATTAAGGGCAGATGTTTGCAGTGTGTGCCTGAGGCTGCCCCTCTGTGTGTGCTGTTTCTGTGGCACCTCCACAATCCATACAGACCCTCAGAATGTGGGGGGGCTGCACTGGACCCTGAAGACCATCTTGTCCAACACTTGCCACTATCCCAGACTGCTCCAAGCCCCATCCAGCCTGGCCTTGGACACCTCCAAGGATCCAGAGGCCTCACAGCCTCCCTGGGCAACCTGTGCCAGGGCCTCTCCACCCTCCCAGTCAAGGATTCCTTCCCCATGTATAACCTACATTTCCCCTCATGGAATTTGTACCCCAGGTATGAAGTAGCAAAGCTCTATTCCTCTCTTTTCTGCCCTCAACTTGCTCCTAAGTGCAGAGGAGCTAAACAGAAATTTTGCAGTGTGCACCCAGATGTTCTCTTAGAGAAACTGATGCAAACCCTCCTGACAGCAAGTTGCACTGGTGGTTTTATTTAGTTCTTTCCATCTGGGGTTCTGAGGACCAGGCACCCAGCAAGCTGCAAAGCCCCAGCCCTCAGTGGTGCCTGAGAGGACTGGAGTGGGTTTGCAGGGGAGGGAAGGCAGAATAGAGCCTTTAGAGCCTTTTGCTGTTTTTTCCTCCTTGGAAGGAGGAAGGGGCGGGGTGCTGGCAGCTGCTCGAGTCATGTGCTGCCTTCTAGGAAGGTAACAGAACTGCAGCAGAAAAGGCAACAGCTCGAAAATGACCAGGCTGGTGAAAGACTGGAGGGTCAAGAGGAAACATCATCCTGCTCAGGGCATCTCTGTGCTCTCCAGCCTGTTTAACACGGTCATTTTCACCCTCAGGATGCAGAATGTGAATATTTCCTATCCTGCAAAAAGCTCCTTAAAACATAAAACTGTTAGATCCACCTCCTGCAGTGCAAGCTTTCATCTTAATTACTGCTTTTAGGCTGGAGCCAAAAATTAGTTCCTCAGCTTCCAGTTCCTTGGACCACAGCAGCACATTGCTCCTGCTGATGAGAGGCATCAGGGGTGTTAAAGTATTTTCATGGTTTGTTTGCCATTTCTGCTTTGGATATATTTTGTTTCTCTTAGTGCCAAGAAAGTTTCCAGTGAGTTGTGGTTTGTTATTTGAAAGGTGGTATTTTTCAGTGCAGCACCACTTCCAGTGCACAACACAAAATCCATGGCTTGTTAATTAACCCTGCCGGTGCATTTTCATCCCTTGAAGAAGTAGTTGTGCAAAAACCAAGCCCATGATCACCTTGGGGAGGGAGAGAGTGAAGGCAGTTCTAATGATCTGCCAGGGAAAACAAAAGTGTGTAGCATCATCAGCTTGATCTTTAACGATTATTTAATTACTCTGCTCATATGCTAAATTGCCTCTATGGACAGAATCGGGAGTGCCTTGTTCTCTTGTGTCTCTGTTCCCAGCCGCAGGGCATTAGGGGTTCCAGCGGTGCCACCCTGTTCCATCCTGGCCACACTCACTGACACTGCTCCTGCCCTGTGCCACCCTGTTCCCACACTCACACCTCTCCCTCCCTGCCCCCTCCAGCACAGGGCATTTGTTCTGCTCCGACTTTCAATCCAGCCTGAGGCAACGGGTTTATTTGTCTCATTTCCTGAGCCTCACATGCTGCATGTCCCCCGAGTTCAACCAGGAGCAACACACAAGGGAACAGTAATATCTGGAAGCAAAAACAGGTTTTACATAGAATTTTATTATCTACCACTGATAAAGACTTAATTTTTATTTTTCATCAAAAAGAAAACTTCTAAAGGCTCATGGAAGAACTTGTTATATAAACATACTTTTCTCAAATGCTTCAGTTGTGGACTCACAGAAAATAAGGAACACAAGCCTTTCAAAAAGCTCTGCAGGACTTTGGAAACACCGTGCCAGGCCTGATGCCAGGCTCTTAGTTGTGTGCTTTAGTGGAGGTGCAGCTGCAGAGTTTCCCTAGAGGTACCAGGCTACGTTGGGAGAAAAAGTACACTGGCTGCTTATGAAAAAAATAGAAAAATTCAACAGCTCTGGGATTCATGGAAACGACACAGACCTGTCCTTTCAAACTATGGGCTTCAGCAATGGGACTCTCATTTTCAGTGCTCTAGGGACAATTTTCAATACCAAATTGCCTTCACTCATCCATCTCCCTTTGCTCTGTACTGTGGTCACGGGCAGAGGCCGAGGCAGGCTAATGAAACTGTGGGAGCAGCTGAGGGCACCGTGAGGGGCACACACAAACTGGGGAGAGGCCGGGCTGGCAGGGACTGAGGAGATTGCAGGGTGAACGAGGAATAAAACTCCCTGAGCAGTTCATCTGCTCAGGATTGTCCCTGGGGCAGGGAGTGCTGGTTCCCTGCTCCCCAGAGCGGCTGCTGTGGGCAATGAGCTGGCTCCTTACAGCTCCAGGACTGCTGCCCTCTGCCACCTTAGCCAGGAATCAGCTTTTCACTGGGAGTTCAATTTGACCCAAGATAAATTTAGTCTAGATTTAATTATTGTTCCTTTGGCTCTTCTCAGCAATCTGCAGTGGGTTTTAAATTGCCTGCTCATTTAGAGGGTGGTTTTTGTGTAATACATTGCTTTGTTGAGGCCAAAGTGGCACTGAGCACAGCCAGGGTAAGGGCAGAGGCTGGCAGTGCAGGAGGAGCAGGAAATGAAGCACAGGGTGCTGCAGTGACACTGGTGCTGGAAAACCTCTCCCCTGGAGCAGCTCATGGAGCTGCAGACACGGGGAAAATCCCCCAGCACCGAGGGCAGCCTCTCGGGGTGTGTGTGCCTGTTCATTAACAGCGTGATACCGAGGCACTGGCTACAATGACACCAAAGGTGAACCCGGACACAGGAGGGTCTCAGGGCAGTCACACCCAGTGCAGCTCCCCTGCTGCCTCTGGAGCCCTGCGAGGAGCAGCAAAGGCAGCAGACATGAGCAGCAGCTTGGTGCAAACATTCTGGAGGGAGCTGGAGTTGGAAATAGGTGATTTTCTTTCAGACTTCCTCTTTTGTTCCATTTAACTGATTGCAGCGTTAGGGAGGGTGGAAGAATGGTCTGTAGAATTTTTAATTCACAGTTAAATTCAAGTTTTAATTCATAGCACTTACAGTTTCACAGAGTTTCATAGGCAACAGCCTAGAAATTGCACTGAGCCAGCATCCTGAGCTTACAGAGCAGCCCCCAGAGGAAAGGCACAGCCCAGGGTTATTCTGGCTGCCCACTCGGGCCAACATGGTAATACATGACCTGGAGCAGTGGCCCAGAGTGTGGAGCCATCCCATAATGGCAGTCAGATACACACAGCAGCTCTGCTTTCAGGGAGCCCTTTCACCCTAGCAAGTGCAGGAGGCCATGCCAAAGGAGCTGCTGAGCAGCCAAGCAAAGACATCTTGAGTAACAAATGGAGCCTGGGAAAAACTCATGACATGGCAAAAAGGCAAGTTAGAGCCTAAAAAAAAATTAGTCTGAGTGATTTCAGATTTGAAAGTATTTAGAAAAAAACTGGTTTTTCTTAAGTACATTGCAGAGGTCTGGCCTAGCAGGATTTACCTTCATTACACACCTGGAGTGCAGCCATTCAGCACTCAGCAGCACAATCCTGCATTTAGGACTTGTGTCAGAAGTAACTTCATTCCCTTCAGCTGCTTTGGAAAAGTCTCCCATTCCTAAGAGTCAAGATGGTGTATTTCACACATTGGTCTCAGGATAATGATTTATTATAAAGTTCTCCTTTGGCAATTAGGAAAGGTTTTTATTGTTAATGTAACAGCAGATTTATTGGGACTTTGAGATGAGAGCAGGGAGCAGAACAGAGATTCCTGTTGGTGTTTCCTTCTAAAGAGCTGTCAGCCCTGCTGGCCTGCACTTTTCTATTACATGATTGCATCCATGTGTGTGTTTCACCAAACCTTTTCAAGCTGACACTTCCCAGGCGTGGTCTGGGCCAAGGACAGGTGTGGATGCTCAGTCTGGAGCCAGGTTTGGGGCCCAGAGGCTGGGCTCTGCTGAGCAGCCCCTGCCCTGCTCAGGCTTGGCACTGCAGGAACAGCAGCACTCTGTTCTACTGGCTGCTTCTAATTAATCCAACAGCACTTTCCAATCATTTAGGCAAGTGTTATCTTACAGATTCAGAGCAAAGTGCTGGCAGATAGAATTATTAAATAAGTGGAGGAAAAGAGGAAAAATCATTGGAAATTCAAGATAGGAAGACACAGTGGCAAAATATTAGACTACTTCTCTGCCTCTGAATTCACTCATGACTTGCACAGGATGGATTCTCTTCTTTGCAGAACCTTTTCTGACAGCAGCATAGATTTCTTCTGGCTTCTCTCTTTTAACCAGAGGCTTCTTCTCTGGAGCCTTCATTCTCCACATCACAACTGGATGTCGTGGGCCAGTAGGACTCTGAATCTTGATAATCTTTGTGGATGCAATATAGGACATCTTCACTGTCTGCACCACAGAATTCATTAAATTTTTGGCAGCCTGAATTAGTGAAGTGACACTGTCCAGCTGTAATAGGAAACACAAACAGCAGCCCAGAAGTCAGTGTGCTTTTAATCACAGTAGGCACAGGAATAAACAACAGTTCAAGATTACCAGAGACTAAACCATAATTTCTATGTTTTCCCTTTGTGTTTGATCACTGTACTCCTGGTCTGCTGCTCAGATTTACTGTGCTGGTGAGTATATAAATGCTTTGGGAGATAATGCTGATGTTTTGTTTCTTTAACAGGAATTCACGATGCCTGTCTGCAGGGTCCTATTGCAATTACTGCTGATGGGTAATGAAACCAACTGGAAGAGCTGTGAGAATGGGACCCCTTGCTTCCTTTGTCTGAGCACTAGGTAAGGCCTCCAGCTGCTCCTGTCACATTCCAGGTCCCACAGGTGCTCAGGAGCAGTGCTGGGATGCTCTGAAGGCTGTGTTCTCAGCAGGCAGCATTTGTATGGGATATCAGAACAAACCCCAGTGAGTGTGTGCCCCCCCAGCTGCCTGGGGAGTGCCCCCCAAGGGCAGAACACAGAACAAACAGAGCCCAGCACCTTCCCCAGCAGTGCCACAGCAGGGCTGCCATGCTCAGGGACATGAACAGCCACACTGAGGCAGCTCTCAGGCTGGGATGGACAAACAGCAGGATGGCCCTTCCCAATGGGGGAGCCTTCACACTCACCTTCCAAACATCCCCTCTGCTGAAGCATTTGTGTAAAAGCTCTGAGGCTGGGTCTCTGAAGGGCTGTTCATGGGTTTAGTGGCACAGTGATCCTGTGCTCTGCCATCCAGCCCAGCCCCAGAGTCTTGGACAATGTACAGATTTACAAACAGGGTTATCAGGAAAGGTTCCAGGACTTCTCCCTTTGCCAGGCCAAACAAATTGATGAGGTGAGAGAGGTGTGTTATTATTGTGTGTCTTCATTCTGGTAAGGCAGAAATAAACAGTGCAGCCAAGAGGCTGCATTTAGTTGCAATTTGGAAACACCTCTGAACTGGCAGAAAAATCTTGCAGTTAATACAACACATACTGCTGCTCTCTGGAAATGCAAAAAGAAAAAACAGTATCTGGTTGAATGCACAGATATGTGTGATGGCAAACTGAAATTATCTCAACTCCCCAAGAGAAGGTGTAAAATCTACCAGATGGCCTCTGAAGTTCACTCCCTGCTGCAGCATGTGAACTTGCCAGGAAGGGCTGCTGGTCTGCAGCAGCCACGTGGTGTCTGCAGGACACTGCTGCCATGAGAGGGCAGGTGGTGAGTTTGGGGACTGGGATGTGTGACCTGAACCAGCCCCCAGAAGCCTTGGCCCTGCAGCACAGCCTGTGTCACACACTGCTGTGAACCCCAAAGCACGTGCTGCCCCCCAAACCTGGAACACTTTTTATACATCTAACGTGTCTGAAACAAACCACTGCCCAAAGCTGCAGGCTGTGGGGAAGGAAGGTTTGCTCAGAGTTCCTGCCCCACACTCCCAGCAGCACACCCCTTTCCCAGGGAGCAGCCTGGAGCTGCAGCCCTGACCCAGGCAGCTGAAGGGAGCCTGGCCACAGCTCACTGCTGGATGCTGCCACACGGTGTTCACTGGGGCAGGGGACACAGCTTCATGGGAACAGCTGCCTTTCCTGCTGCCCTGAGCACTGCTTACACACACACACCTCTGCAGGCACACACACACATGGCAGTTCAATCATCTCTTGTTACCCAGAACAGCTGACACCACCATAATCCTGACAGCTCCTTCACAGCTCTGAATAACCTTCCCCTCCCCCTCAACAGTCCCTTTTCCATCGCTGGCATAGTACTAACACCACTCTGAAGCTGCTGGGACAGAGGAAAAGATGGTCTTGGTTCTGTGGCAGATGGTAAAGGACTTTAGAGGAAGTTTTTTCCCTGGAGTATCCCAGTGGCTGCAGTGTGTATGATTGCTCCACCTTTTTTAAAGTTGCTGGATGATTAGAGGCATGTGAGGAGAGGGTGGCAGGTTGGGCAGCAAATAAATTCCTGTTTGCTTGGCAGGAAAAAGGCTTCTAGAAGAAACTGATAGCACCCAGGCAGGATGCTACAAAATTTCAGCTGTTCTTTATCATGACTTCAGTGTGCACTGTGGAACACAGAGAATGCTGAGGTGAGCAGTAGAACTTAGCTGGCCTTTCCTCTCCTGTGGAAATGAAACAGTTACCCCTCCTTGTGCCCCCTGCAGCTTCCTCCACAAATGGGCTGTGGAGCACTCAGTTTTTTAAACTACAATCATAGGTATCTAGTGTAAGCAGCAAAACAGCTTGAGGGGTGTGAGGCTGTAAGTGAGAAGCAGCGTGCAGCCGTGTCAGCCCCGCAGTGCCCGGCTCGGGGAGGGGACACCTGCCAGCTGCAGCACTGTAAATGCTGAGCAGCCAGAGGCTGACTGCAAAGCCAGCTGCAGAGCTGCTCCACGTGGCAGAACTCCCTTGCCCTTGGCAGCCAGCGGAGCTGAAGCTCTGCCAGACCTTAGAGCTCCACAAAGGATGCCTGAGGCACAGGGAGTGCAGGCAGCCGGGCCCAGGCTGTGAGAGCAGCTCTGTGTGTGCCCTGCTGGAAGGCAGGGACCCAGAGCCAGCACAGCTCTGAGCTGGCTGGGCTGTCAGGGCAGCACTGAGGGCAGGGACACTCACTCAGTGCTGCCCTTTGGGCTGTCCCACAGCACTGGCTGTGTCCCACAGCTTCCTGATGCATCTCACATCTGCCTTCTCAAGAGGAAGGTTGTGCTGGGGTGGGGTATTAACTGCATTCTGAGTTTGGGAGAAGCTTTTAGATGTTCTTAGATGTGTACTACAGATGCTAACAATCAGGCCATATATTTAATCTCCTTTTTTTGGCTTCAGAGAGCAGCTGTTTTTCTACCTCAGTGCCTGTAACACTGTACAGTTTGGTGGAAATCTGTTGCTCTATAAAACTGATGTACTCAAGAACTTTCTTCACTTGGATGCTTTTATCTCAGATATTCAGCAGGCTCTTCAAGGTCTCATATCTAGGAAAACTGAAGAAATGAAACTTGGCATAAATGAAAGACTGATGAAATATTCATTGAGCATTTAAGTTCATTTCACTTAGAGAGATGTAGCTGCAAACTCTTCAATGCACAGCAAGCGGTACATAAAGATTCACTAGCAAAACAAACCAACCAACCCCACACTAAAACCTGTTTTATTCTTGCCTAACTTCACTTTTGCTCTTTCAGCATTTTCCATGGAGATGCCATGTCCCAGCCTCCAGATTCTACAGGTCTGACTGTGTGAGTTAAGACAGTAATTCATTAAAGGCTTTAGGAAAAATGTCCCTTGTCATTTCCTTCCTCACCTATCCTGTGTGCATTAGTACTTGGCTGCCATTGCAGAAGGAATTCAGAATTATTCTGACCACTGTAGTTTCACACTGGGGTGAAATGCACAAGGTACAGAGCAGATAGCAGCACTCTGTAAGGAAAAAACCCCACCCCAAATCAGGCTGGCAGCACTCCTGAAATCCACACTCCATCTCCAGCACTTCTATTCCTCCCCTGTAGTAAGTCCTGAGAGCAAGAAAGCAAACTCTCCACTGGGTAACAAGGCTGAAGGAAAGGTTAAACAGGAAATGAATTGTGAAGCTTGTGAGATGTTGGGGCAGGCTCCTGCTGTGTGTTTGTGTGGCTGGGCAGGTGCTGTCCCGTCCCCTCAGGCTGTGCCCTCCCAAAGGGTTCTGTGAGCCAGGGCAGTGCCTGGAGCCCCAGCTGGGACCCCTGCACTGCTCTGCTGGGGGGGCTCCTCCAGTTTGTGCAGGGTTTTGCTCTTGGAGAACACATGCATTAGCTGGCTGTTTACAATGGCCCAAGTCCTGTTTACAGTTCAGCCAGATTTGGGTTTTCCATGCAGGTGGAAACCAAGAACTGAACATTAAATACAGGGTTTTTTATCAGTGTTTGAAGTCTCAACTTAAAATTCTTTTGGAAACAAGGTCAGTAATTAAAAATTGATTTTAATTGAAACACAAGGTTCATTAAATACATTCCTAGAAGCAGATTTCCTTTGGTACACTATGCTGAGAGACTAAGACTGCATTTTTATTTCTTTGACAGCTACATCTGAAATTAACACAAGTTCTGCATTCTCATGGAGAGCAGTGAGTGTCTGAGTAGTGCTCCATTTCAGGTAAGGAGTCCTTGCCACACTGTGCTTTTGATTTTAATCCTGCTTTTTCACTAGGTCTGGCTATTTGCTGGTTTTAATTATTGTACAGTTCTTTCACCAAGGCTGCTATATAAAATAGTCATTTAATCCCTTGGCATTAACAGCAGCAGAACAACCCAAACAGGTGAATTATTTAGAGTGAAGTCTGGACTGTTGACGGCACTGGAGTTTTGCTGGGCCTTGGGCAGGATTTTACCCCACTGCCTTGCTCAGTTTCCTGAGCCCCCTTTCCCCCTCCCAGTGGTGCTCACTCACTGAGTGCAGTGGGGATCCTGCCCAGCCGCGCTCCCTCGGCTCCGCCCTGCCACGCTCTCCCTCCGGGACACTGCACACACCTCCCGTGGCTGTGGCCCCAGGAGCCAGCCCCACGGCTGCCTTGTTTCCCAGGAACTGAGCTCTAAAACGTGGCTGTTCACTGGCTGCCAACGTCTGTGTGTCCAGCCAGTGACTGCATTCAGCACCCCAGGGGGTCTGGGCTTTGTTCTGTGCTCTACCCACGGTTCAGGTGGGGAAATGGAATCTAATGGACTAAAAACTAACCATTACCAGAGTCTGCTTCAGGCTAAGCAGGATTCAAAGAACTGAAAGTGAGCCCTATAATTAGCCCAGGCCTGTGTCCAAGTTAAATGATAAACAACTTACATTAAGGGCTGTGAAATTGCTCCTGTGCAACACCATAGTGAAGCAGATGCTTAGCCAGGCAGATAGCTCAGCCCCTCCCCAGTGCTGCTGCTTTCACTTCCAGGGAGGGTTTTAAAAAAGGAATATATTTTTATAAAAACAGGCCCTTGAGGAAAAGAGAACAGCAGCTTAATATAAATCCTTTCCTTTCTGTGAGGAGAAACAGAGTATTTGTTGCAATCATCTTTTACATACACTGAGGCTAAGAACTGCAAGATACATCCTGATTTTGCTAATTACCAGAGTAATTATTACTAGGAAAAGTTAACTGTCCTTTGGTGTACATAACCAGAAATACTTCCTACTCCTTTAAATTAGTTTTTCTCACTAGATGCAGTTTAGAAAGCAATAGTAACTGAGCTCTCTGTAAGGAAAATCTATCCCTTGCTTTGCTTCCCAGGATTTCTATATCCACACACCTGCCAATGTACACTAGACAAAAGCAAGAAAGGTAAAGTGTTACT
>JAODLH010000424.1:509715-520164 GCA_027575645.1 Cossypha caffra
ACACACACCTGCCAGTGTACACTAGGCAAAAGCAAGAAAGGTGAAGTGTTACTAGATTTAAAAAAAACAGAGTGAAACATTTCTGTTAACTTTCAGCAGAAGAAAACTTGTCAGTTCTTGGGGGTTAATGTCAGCTTTTAGAAATGGAGCAGTTTGGTATTTTCAGTGTGAAATACTGAAATAAGTCATTGCATGCACGGTGTGAGGCCCTACAGGTGCCCTCCCCTGTCCACTCAAACAGGACTAGGAGTTCTCAGAAGTGCCAGGGACAAGCAGCAGCCAGGAGCAGCCTGAGCAGGAGCCTGGGTGCCACCAAAGGCCTGGGGCAGAGACCCTCCCTTGCATTTTTCTAACTCCTGGCTCGCTGCTTTGCCTGTTTTCACCTGTGGCTCAGCCTCCCAAGTGGAACACATTCATTGCAGGGTCATGCTGGAAACTTGTGATTTAACAGGCCTGGGAACTTGGGAAAGGAAACAGGTATTTCAGTGCAGCCTTGGCCTGAAGTTAGACACATGGAAGCACCTCCATTTGGCACAGAAGGGGCCTGACATCAGTGTGGCCCCTGAGATAGCAGGGGCAAGAGCTGCAGATGAATGAGACATCTGCAGGAAGGGCAGAGTGAAACTGCCCTCAGTGCACAGGTAAGGCTGGCCAGCCTGGGGGGGGCCTCTGTGCCAGTTACCAAATTCTGGGGCTCTCAAGAGTTTGCTCTTCCACACCCTTCCTTTTTAAGGCCAAAAAGCTTTTGTCTTTCTTGCCAAGTACAATGTAAAATGAAACACAAGAAGATAATGACTACAAGTAGCACAAAACAGAATTGCCTGGTAAAAGTCACGGAGCACAATATTAATATATGTAAGCTATGTTCATTTTCTGCCCTGTGATACAGTTCTCTCTAGTTAAAGCCATTGCTGGAGAAAGGGCAAGCTGGCCAGGTGAGGTGCCAGCCTATGGCTGTGCAGTGCTTGTAGGTGAAGGATCAGCTTATCTGCAAAACTGAATGCAGTAACTGTCAATCTGCAAACTGCAAATGTTACCCATTATTTTGTGCCTGAAGAGGCACCAATTTAATTAATAGAAGGAAATGTCCCTTTGCTATTTAATCACTCCTAATGAAGACTTGGTGAATCCTCATCAGTTGGACTTGTGCAGTTTAGAACCTGGCAATGCAGCAGCAGTACTCCAGTATTGGATGGGACTAGGAAACACTAAACAGTGAGCAAGGAATTTTTAATGAATGAAAGTAACAGAACTGCAGTGAATGGAGAAAGAGAAGGTGATGATCCACATCTCTTCCTCTCTTTTTCTGACCAGGACCCCTTCTAAGCTCCATAATGGGGGCTGACTGGAGAGAGAGTACTGGAGCTTGGGGACACTGAGAAAGGCAGACAACAAGAGTGTGGAGCCTCAAGCCCAAAAGCCACTTGAACAAGGAGAGCAGTGAGAAGAGCTGTCAGCTGGGGGAAAGCCACAGTGCATCACAGCTGCCCCAGGGAATGTGGCCTCATTAACCTGCACTAATGAGACAGCCAGGTATGAACTGTAAGAATCCTTCCAGGGCAGGGGGGCTGAGCACTGCTGCAGGGCAGACAGGGCACAGGGCACACAGATCCAGAGCAGCTGAAGAGAACTGAGCTGTGTTTATGATTTCAGAGTGTTTCCTGAGTCACAGAGTAAGTGCCAGCCTGAGCTGTGCTGGCAGCCAGCAGCCCCTCCTGCAGTGCAGGGCCCATGGAGCTGAGAACACACTCTGCTGGTGCCAGAGACAGCAGAGACAGCACAGCTGCCCCTGTGCCATGGCCCTGCCACCCTCTGCTCCAGAGCACCATCCAGGGTTAACCTGCAGCTCCAGCTCAGGGCTCTTTGCTTGCTCCACCACAGCATCCTCCACAACTGGTAGGACAGGGCCTGTGGCTGCTGTGTTCCTAGAGGACAGTTCTTTCTTTTGCACATCTGCAAATATGAGACACTACAGCCTCTGCTCTTCATCCCTCCCTTCCTCTCACTTCAAGAGGCTGGTTGGGGTTATTTTTAAATGAACTCTTGTGAGAAGGAGTTTTTGTTGAAGGTTATGGAGATGCAAGATGCTTGTGCACAGCTGTAATGGTTGGAGAAGGGAGGTGTGGGGTGGGTGTAAGAGGCTTCTCAAGGCAGGGCTGTTGTGTGTCCATTCACCCAGCTGGCACTCAGAGTGGGTTTGTCCCTGTGCAGGTTGGTACTGATCCCTGTGAACGTGGCAATGTGTCATTTCTCCCAGGAGAGGAGCCTCCCCCTCAGCTCTGCTGCTGCCAGACTCCTGTCCCAGCTCCTGAGGGAGGTGGCAGATGAGGGAGGAGCTGGCAGGAGCCCAGTGCCAGCCAGAGGAGGGGAGGGGATGGCCAAGGACCAGGGAGGTCATTCCTGGCACACACCCACACGGCTGCAGGAGGGACCTGTGACTGTGATTACTTCCTAATGCTCTTTCTGCTACATTTCTTTTCCTGTAGCAGGTCTTCACTAACCAGAGGATGGAATCAGTTTCAGGTATCTGGAGACTCACAAGTTTTTTACTTAATGCAGGATAAAACCTTTACTAGCTGCAAGGGCAGGCCTCTTATATTTTTTTAATCATCTTGCTGTCTCCTTTCTGATTCTCATTCAGAGACGATCAGGACTGGGAGAATATAAAATACCATCCTACTCCAGCTGCAGTTCTGACTCCTGTATTTTCTAATGGAGTTCTAATACTTCTGGGGGAGGCAGAAGGTGGGAAGGGGGAGAAGAACCCGTCTGCTTTCTCACACAGACCTTGGGTTTGTCACTTTTTCCAAGGCCAGCTAACCTAGGAATGTGATCAATTGCTAAAGCCCCATGTGCACTTTCAGAGCTGGAACTCATTCCAGGTTTTTAGAAAAGCAATTCAATAACCATTTTATACTACTAGTGCATTTCTGTCCCTCTCAACTGGGCAATTTCTCTGTACAACATAAATCCTGCTGTTCTTCTGAAACTGAAGCAATTAAAACATGAAATTAATACAACAGGCCATCACTGGCTTGTTGGGCTGCAGTTTCACATAACCACAGTTTTAATTGCAGGGGAGCAGTTGAGCACAGTCAGTCATGAATGGGCTCCTTTTCCCAAGGGGACACCAGGGAGACTTTCTACAATTTTCTACAAATTTTTCATCACTGAGACCAACCAACTGTGTCTGCACTGTCTTCAAAAGGCTCAGGGTGAGAGCACAGGTCTCTTTTGACACTGGCTGGCAGTTTGGCTCTTTCCTGTGTAGCACCCATATTATTAAAAAAGAAAACCAAAACCACACAGTCATTGTTGGCATATTTCCCAAGATTATTTAAGAGAGTAGCAGCCTTGCAGCACCTCACCCTCCCAAAGCCATTCAGGCCTCTAAGCATGCTCTTCATTTCCACTGACTCCCAACCTCAGCACCTACTTAGCTGTGTTTACTGAACTGGAAGGGACTGAGCATTTATCTGAACAAGCCATTGGTTTTCTCAGGTTTCCAGATGCTCCAGGACAAGTTCTCACCCTCCTCCCTTGAAGCAGAGTTAGGATCTATGGTCATCCCTTCAGGATGATCAATGAAGTTACATTTGGGGTTTCATTTTTAGAACTTAAAATTCTTGCACCAGGTGGATTATGCACTGTTGACAGGAGTGACACAACAAAAAAGGTAAAACAGTGTGAATATTCTACAGTACGAGACAGAAATAGCAAGAACCAAAGTTGGTCCCACCTGGGATCTGGCTTTACTATAACCCACACTGGTCACAGAACTGCTTGTGAAAAGACACAAGTAAGGAAGAGAAAACTTTGTTAATGTGTCTCCCAAGTTTGGCTTCAGAAATTACATATTCAATTAAAATTAATTAACTGTATGTTCCAGAGGTTCAAATGTGGTGTCTAAATTACCATTTGAATAGCCAGCACAAGTATATTGTAGAAATGAGTATTTCACATCTCACCTCAGCAACAAATGCTTCATTTCTGATTAATTTACAAACCACATAGAATAGTTTTAGTGAGAGACTAAAAGGGAGAGGTAGGCCAGAGGGGCAGAGAGGGGCAGAAATAGATAGGTACAGATACCAAGGGGTAGAGGCAGGCCAGACAGGCACAGGGAGAGGGAGAGGTGGGGAGACAGGACAGAGAGGTTGACACAGGTGCAGACAGGGACAGACTGACAGATATGGACAGACAGAGAGAGGTGCTGACAGATTCTGACAGGTAGAGATAGATATTGGCAGGTATTGACAGATAGAGACATTTTTGACTGGGAGAGGCAGTGACAGGTACACATAGACACTGACAGAGACAGCTACAGATAGATTGTGACAGATTGTTAGATTTTGACAGATTCTGTCAGAACCTGACAGATATTGTAAGATTTTTAGCCGATTCTGTTAGATTTTGGCAGATTCTGACACATTCTAACAAATTCTCCTAGGTTCTGACAGAGATATTGGCAGTGATGGAGACAGAACTTCACCAGATTTTGTCAGATATTGACAGGTACCAAGAGGGAGACACATATATTATATATAAGGACAGAGAGGGGCAAATAGGGGACAGGTGGAGTAAGTGCAGGTGGATAGAGACACGTGGAGATAAGTGGTGATAGGTACAGAGCTACAGGTAGAGATGTGTGTCTACAGAGAGGTGTAGACAGATATGGCTGTGCATAGGCAGAGGGAGGTTTAGAGAGGCAGAGCTAAATACTGGCAGGTGGGGACAGGCACAGGCAGCTGCAGACAGGCAGAGATATGTATGGTTTGCTAGAGACAGAGTATAGCAGGTATAGATAAATACAGAGCTGCAGAGAGGAGCAGACACACAGAGCAGGTAAAGGCAGATACAGAGAGGAACAGACAAAGATAGGTACAGGTGGGTACAGACACAGACAGGTACAGATGGATGCAGACAGGTACAGATACATACAGACAGGTCCAGAGCAGGACACAGAGCTAGAGGAACACAGCCAGCCAGTGATGGGTACAGACAGACACTCCAAACTGTTGCATGTGAAGCTCCCTTCAGGACAGTGCCAGGTATGCAAAGGGTAGAATGTGCCCAGTGGGAAGGTGTTTTGCCTGCTTTTGGTGCCATTTAGCAGATCTATACCTTGGAATCATCATCCCATGTGCTCCAGAACATGGAGCATCCCATCACAGAACATGGGAATGTGAAGGTGTTTTATGGATGGCTGTGCTGAGGCCAAGTGCATATAAAAGTTCCATAAAATCACAAAATGTCTTTTCCATGGCTAATGATACTTGACTGGAAAGGAGCTAATAACTCTTAAAGCAAAATCAAGAAATTCACTCAGGAACCAAGTCACCTTGCTCTTTCTTTTATTTATTTCTGTAGACCTGTAAACATCTTTTAATGCCCTGCAGCATCTTTTTTCTGGGCTGGGACTCCCTGGAGTGTTTTTATTGTGTTCAGACACACATGAGCATATTCCACATGTGTAAACCAGCACTGTCAAGTGGGCAAAGCCAACCTCACAATAACAGAGGTAACAGTGTGCTGTGAGAATTTAAAAAGAAAAGGCAATTGTTATTCCTTTAAAGCCAGAAGTCTTACACTTCACTGTGGTAGAGTCTCACTGTTGAATGGGTGTTAGAAAACAAAACAGGATTTGGAGTGCCAGTGGAGCAGGCTGCAAGCACAGAAAGCCCAACTCCAATGTAACACAGTGTGACTAACAGAGTACTCCATGCCATTTGCTACTTACTGCAGACATGATGAGCTCTCCACCCAGATTCTGGATTTCTGCTTTCACCTGGCTGCAGATCTTGAGCTGATGGGAGTACAGCTTGATCTGCTCTAGGTAAGCCAGTAAATCCTGTCTGCACGACTGGTCTGGGCACTGGGAAGAACAAGAAATAAAGCATTTCAGTCACTGCTGCTTCCCAAGGATGTCTCAGGAATCACACCAGAACTGCACTGAGGAGTGTCCCATTGCACCCTGCTGCAGCCTTGCTTTTCACTGCAGTTGTACCAGGCTGCAAGGTCCATTCCTCTTGGGAAGCTTTTTAATGCTACAGTTGGAAGGTCAGATTAAACCTAAAATTCCCCATGTGCACTCTGTATTTAACATGCTGTGCCTGCCTCAGCAGTATTTCTGAACACATCCCTCAGTGTATGGAGCAATTACTTCAATTCCTAAGATCTCTAAGAAAACACCTCCCTTGACAGTGATGAGAGCATTCCACACAGATCTCTGGGCAATGTAACCATGCATGCAGAGACATGGTAACACCTGCATGTTATGTTCTACCTTGTAAGATGATCTATGGGGTTTTTTGGTGTTCCATCCAGAGTGTACTGAACTCCATCTGCAGATCTTCTCTAGCAGTGGGAACAGCACAATTACAATGTCTTATGGAAAACTCACTGGTTCCAATATTTTTAACAATACAGATTTCTAGTCTAGAAATAAAAATAGGATCTTTCTATCCTAATTTTCCCCAAAATGGAATACTTGGAGCAATGTTGCTCTGTGGGTACCAGGCCAGCCATGAAATTGTCCTAAGGCTGATTTTCATTGCTGTGGCAGAATAAAGAGATTGTAAGGGGAAGGGTGAGCCCCTGTTGGGCACGAGATCCCTGCAGGTTTGCAGCCATGGTTTTGGCCAGGGTGTGGTCCTTACTGATAAACACAGCCCCTCCTTTTGACAGGAAGCCCTGCTCAGCTTTGCATCCTGAAAAAGCAAAGGTAAATCCCCACCAACTGCACACTGGCAATATCACCTGTGGCTTTGCTGAACTCTGGTCAGTGCATTTAAACCCAAAGCAGAGCCAGAAAAAGCACCAATTCTACTGAGCTCCAGAAAGATTTCAGCTCCTGGCTCTGCTGAAGCAACAGGGTGTGCTCAGAGGGCTGCTGTGACAATGCTGTTCTTCATGGCTGTGCAATGATGCTTGCTTAGGCAAGTTCATGCCTTAGACTCAGCAAAAGGTAACAGCAAACAAGGAAAGTCAGTGTGCAATTTTAAATTCATTATTATGACTTTACATCAGTGCTTACCTCATGTTCTGCTACATCCATTATTGCTTCTGTATCTGGGCACAGTTTACAACAAAACCAGAACACTGCCTTGACATGTTCTCTTTCATGTGTGATGTTTTCAAAATGCTAACACATTATGGAAAACTGCCCTAAAATAAATCTCTATTTCTTTTTTATTAAGCACTGCTTTAAGGACTGCACAAATCAGTATTTATATAATGGTATGACAGTGTTTACAAAGCTGGAAAACTCACTGTTTATTTAATTAATAAAAGAATTATACTTCCAGTAAAAAACAATGCACTCCCTTGGAGCATCAGAACTCATAATACCAAGGTGGTGTGTATTCCTGGAATGAGATTCTTCCTCCTCCATTTTTTTCCTTTCCTTAGTTACACTTGGATTTTTTATCCCTTGGCCTTATCCTTTCAGCCAGAAAAACTCCAGGTGTATTGGGTGTCACTTGAAGCAGTGACAGCACCACTTACAGAAGTCCAGAGACAAGAAAGATTGTTCTGTAATACTGTTTTATATAAGAGTAGTGTCAGGCTAGTGACAGGTACTGTGTCCCTTACACAGCATTACATTTGGGAATGATACCCAGCCAAGGCCAGCAAGCTGCACTCAGGAACAAGACCCTGAGGTTCTCTGCAAACACTCTGAGTGCCAGAAGGACTCAAAAAAGCCAATGCAGGGATTGGATAAGGAAATTCTCCTGCAGTGTAAAGTCTGTGGCACATGCACAGCTTCACTACCCAGGTAGCTGCAGTGCATCCTTCCCTCCAGGGGCCACACAGAGAGCAAGGCTGGAGTCAGTCCTGGTGTTCCTCAGTTACAAACCCTGGGGCCCCCAAAAAGTGACTCCCAGGAGTGCAAAACACAGGACATGGTTTTTAACATTGGGCTGTTCCACTGCAGAAATCTTTGGTACAGAATGGTTACATTAAAATTTTACATAGGTAAAAGAAGTTACTGGACAAAGGAATGGAAAAATATCAAGGACTATTTGACATGTCAGGTGTATCAGAAATATGTTTGGTTATGTAAATTCTGGCATGGCTGCTGGAGGCTGGGAGCACCAAGGCAGTAATAATGGATTTATAATGCACTTGTGACTCATGTGCACAGGTTGCTGTTGATGCTGTAACTGTGACCATTTTCATCCTTGTTAATCTGAGCCATCCCAGAAGAGCTTGTGAGTGTGGACTGAAATACTGCTAATTGTACCTCACTGTATCCCTTCCCTTCAAACACAGCAGCAGGGAGCTATAAAAATCATTCAAATCCTTTTTTCCCCTCTAATAGAAATTCTGTGTAAAAATTTAGTTGTTTGTAAAAGGCAGCATGTGAAATACTCCACTAAGAAGTGTCAATGCTGCTCAGGAAGGCACTTACTGGCACTCATGTTCTACTCTGGGCACCAAATTCCTGAAGGGCTTATCCAGTTTGGCCCAAATTCGGAGAACAGTTATTTGGTAGTCCAGAGGAATGTAAAGTTTATTTTATTTTAAGATCCCAGGAGTGTAGGGCATAGTAACAGCTGAGAAAAGGAATTTGAAAATACCTTTGAGATACAAAAAACCACCACAATGAGAAAGAGCTTTCCAAGTTAAAGGATAACTTTGCACAGCCAAAAAAGGTTACAGAAGTTAAAAGATCTCTAGCCAAGCAAGGAATGAGAGGATCACACTGAGATTATCTGTAGTAGGAGGAATAAAGCAAGATTCCCTTTTTTACTGAGTTTGACACCTATCTAGTAATATTGCAATCATGTTCACCAATACTGGAAAGGCTGCCTTGGTTCATCTTTTGATTTGCATTTGGGTTTTTCTGGTTTTAATGCATATAATGTAAAAAGTGCATCTAAAAGCCAAGCAACAGCTGTAAGTAAGGAATGTCCTTCAGATGCACAGAACAAATCCCAGGAGGCTCCTGGGTGTCAGCTGTGTGCAAGCTCTGAGCCAGGACAAAGGCAAAGAGCTGGAGTGAATTCAGTACAAGGGTTCCAATAACCTGAGTGATGGCACACTTCCCAGCAGCTCTGAGGGGACACACAAATTATCACCATTACTGGTTCATGAACACCTGTTCCTCACACTGATTTGTTCAGTCTGGAGTCACTGCAGTAATACACCTGAAAGATTTCCTAAAAGAAATATTTCAGTAAGAGTGGATTCCCTGTCCTAAAACCAGCAAGAATTTATGACCCTGACTCATCTTTGGCTTTGTTATCTCATCATTTTCTGCCATGTATCAGTGACAGCTTTGAATTTTAATCTGTAAGAGATAAAATCTTGACAACAGCTGTTGTCCAGTGCTGGAAGAATGTGTGTCAAGATCAGGATGGGAAAATCCAGACATTTTACCAATTTTTTCCACAAATCTGATCACAACTGTATAGATGCAAAAGAGAAATTAAATTCTTTGTTATCTGGAATTGAGGGGGACACATGACAACCACTAACAGACTGGTGCTGCTTCCTAGACAGTGGCAAAGCAAGCACTGAGTGTGAAAGTAAAGGGTGAAGGAAGGTGAGCCAAACTGCCAAAGGCTGCTCCACACCAGTCCATGGAGGGTGTGCCCACTGTGGGGGCTCACCTGGGAGGGGCTGACTGTCCAGGGACAGGCTGGGCATTGGGCAGCACGGGCTGGGGAACTGTGCTGGGCATCTTCTTCATCTCTGCTCTCAGTCCTCTCTCCCCCTCCCTTTCAGCATCAATATTAGTACTACTGCTACTATTCTATTTTAAACTATTAAACTTTTTATAACAACCCATGAGGTTTGCTTTTTTTTCCCAGTACCAGGAGTAGGTGACTGAGCAGCTGCATTATACTCAGTTGCCAGCTGGGGTTAAACCAGGACAACAGCTTTTTATACAACTGTTTATACACTAACATATACTTTAATGTGTGGTTGATAAAAGTAACAATTATATATATACATGTTTATATTAAACCAGGACATTTTATACAACTATTTATACTACTATGTACCTTAATATGTTGTTGATAATAATAATAATAAAAATTATACATAAAAGCAGCCATGACTATGTATATATATACATGTCCATAGGTACAGTATGTGTAAAATGTTGCACTCCCAGCTTTAAGGAAGCTCACAGACACTCTCACACACACACAAATGCATGTGCAGATGGATGTGTGCACCCAGGTGTGTGGTGATGCACACATCCCTCTCGGGGTGTGCATGAACAGACCAGGATACAGAGAAGAGAACCCACGAGGCTCAGACAGATGTGTGTGCCCAGTGCCCCAGAAGTGCTCTGAGTGTCACAGGCAGGGGAGCAGGGAGCTGGCAGTGCCAGGGTCTGTCTGTGTGTGTGGCAGTGGTGAGCAGGGCAGGCTCTGTGCTCACCTGCTCAGCAATGAGCAGTGCCAGGCTGTGTGTGTGAGCAGGGCAGGCTCT
>JAODLH010000424.1:520767-531303 GCA_027575645.1 Cossypha caffra
CTCAGCCCTGCGCCCGGCCAGGCTGTGTGTGTGAGCCGGGCAGGCTCTGTGCTCACCTGCGCAGCACTGAGCCCTGCGAGGCTGTGTGTGTGTGTGTCTGTGTGTGTGTGAGCAGGGCTCTGTGTGCTCACCTGCTCAGCAATGAGCCGTGCCAGCACGTCCATGCGTGACCCCGACTCCGAGATCATCTTGGCAGCGTTGATGACATCACATGTGTGCTTCAGTGGGCCTCTCCCCCTGCAGAGAAACACACTCACCATCAGCCACAGCCTGCAAGCCAGCTGCACAACAACCCCACTCAACAAAGGAACTAATCCACACACAAGTGACAGCAATTAAACCCTGCAGCCGTTCCCATGTCCCACCAATTTGTACTGTTTGCCATCAACGGGAGGCAGAAGTACAGAAAGATGTCAGGTTCTTCATACTGACAGTACAACCCACACCAAATCCTGATCTGGAGAAATTTCCTGGGCAGTTTGCTATTCCCAGGGTTGTATGATGTTATTGCAAAAGCAAGGCCTTATAAAGCATGGTTTAGGCCCTGCTACTCTAGCTAAGCTAGCAGCCAGCAACTCCCCATGTTAAAACGTCTTAATATGCAAACCAACCAAAAATAGAGAGGTTTGATGGGTATGCAAAATGCCATTTACCCACCAATGAACTGAGTGTCAGTGCACTGTTATCCAGTCAGATCTAACAGTGCCTTCTGATACTTCCTACAAATATGAGCTATGGCAATAAAGAATTGGCTTTTTCTGCATGAAGGAATGGAGTCCTGTCTGCTTATTACTGCAACCACCCAGAGCCTCTGACATAAGGCACAGGCTTAGCTGCCTTAGGGTATGGCATAATGAGCCATTAGTCCCAGTTCATGATGTTAGGAAATTCTGAGTACTCTGAAAAGAACACTTGGGAAGGTACACCAGATCTGCTGAATCACTGGCCAGATGGAAGAATGAGAGAAAAACTAAAAAACCCAAACCAGGATGCTAGTTCAAGTGCAAACACTGAACCTGGATATGAATTCAGAGTCCCTGCAGCATTTCTGTGCAAAGCCAGAGGGGCTGTTGGAGCGGGCAGGCTCAGCAGCAGCCCCTGAGGCAGAGCTGCTGTAGCACAGCAGACAGCACACCCAGGTACACCCAGGTAATAAATACCCTGCACAAAGCCTTCCTGCAGCTCCCCCTGCTCTGGAGAGACTGCAGCTGCAGCTGTGTGAGGGGCTCCAGAGGGATGCTGTGCACAAAGGATGACTCCATGGCACAAACACAAGGAGAGGCTGAAGGGTCTGCAGCCACAGCAGTGTGCAAAGGAGGGGGCACAGCAGGAATGGTGAGCAGGAGAGGCTGTGGGACACTCCAGGGCTGTGCTGGCTGAGACTGGGAGCTCACCTGGAGCAGCAGGCTCAGGGAGGGCAGAGCAGAGCAGCCCTGCCAATGGACAGGCTCTCACAGGGCTCTCACAGCACTCCTATCATTTTGTTGTCTCAAATTCAACAAAGGAGTTCCATGGGTTTGGGTGAATAACTGCCAGGTTCAATGCATGCTGCCTTCTAATGGAACCAGTGCAGCTGTGCACTTGGTGAATTCCCACTTCTCCTGATTTAGCACAGAATCAGCAGATTCAGAATGCCACTAACTCACATTAACTCCCTGAATCCAGATGTTAGAGACACATACAATCTATTAAATCATCCAGGTTGTTTTCCCCAGCCACTGCACAGCTTCCTACCAGTTTTATATGCACTTGCATTTTTTTCTGGCAAGTTTGAAGTATGAAAAACCACTCTGCTTGAAAGGCAATGTTTCCCTGAGCTATCCATCTCAGTCTCTGGATGCTTTTCCAAGTAGGTGTTTCTCTGTATCACTTTAACTTTCCTTCTACAGACCTGCTCCCTGATCCTCCTCCACCACCTGCTGAAGCATCCCAAATTATGGTGAATAGTGCAGACCTGCACACAACAGCTCATGCACCAACCCCTCTTAAAGAAACAAATATAAAAAACCTTTCCCCCAAGTACCATATCCCGGTCAACAACGTCACAAAATTTCTCCTTTGTGGACTTTTCCACCTCTTCCCCTAAAGAAATTCTGATTTCTCCTATGGAAACCATGTAGTAGTTTAAAAAAAAATTATTTTCAAGTCAGTTTTAATCTTACTGTTTTTTCCCCGCTTCCAGTCTCTAAGGCCAATCTTCACCTCACACACTCAGTTTACTGAAGTTCATCCCCAGTGATTTCACTGAGTTCATAACCTACAACAGTAGACTCTGGATTCATTGCATGGAAGATCTAATACATCTATTTTCCTCACACCTCACTATTTCCAAGCATAAAGCCTTACAGGTTGAACAAGCTGATAGCACATTCAAGGTGATGAAAAAGACAAGACATGAAGTACTTTATTTACAAGCAATTATATCTCCCCTAGGTAGTGATGGATTGTTACTAGAGCTCAAATCAACTGCTCTATCCAACAACAAAAATGGGAATAGGCCATAAATAATATATAGAGAGACATCCAGCTTAGTCTAACAAGAAAGAAAATGGATTATGTACAAAGAAAGCAGTCTGGAGTATCTCCACAAAGATATAGGGGAAGAACCCCACAACTTCACCTCAGTACTTCTTGAAAGGTACAATGACAGGAGGAAAGAAGCTGGACTGTGACCAGGGATCAGGGGTAATTGTGAAAGAGAGCCTGAAGCCTCTCAAACCTCATTGCTCGTGCTCCAAGCCAGGACAAACTGAGAGCAGCTCCATCCCTGTCTGCCTGACCCTATCCACAGGATCAGCAGGCACCAGTACGGGCCACTATTGGCTGTTCTCCACACTGGAATGTCACTGTGAAAAGCAGTCATACTCTTCATTCTTACAGTAAAGGAACCTTCTACTCCAGCTCCAAAATCTCTTTGCCATCTCCTTTTCCAGGAGGACGAGCTCCTCTGTCTGCAAGCAAAGCTGGTGGCTCCCCTCAGCAAATGCTCCCCACGTGCCCTGCAGCAGCAGCAGCCAGAGGCGGCAGCAGCAGCAGCCAGAGGCAGCAGCAGCAGCAGCCAGAGGCAGCAGCAGCCAGAGGCAGCAGCAGCAGCAGCCAGAGGCAGCAGCAGCCAGAGGCGGCAGCAGCAGCAGCCAGAGGCGGCAGCAGCCAGAGGCAGCAGCAGCCAGAGGCAGCAGCAGCCAGAGGCAGCAGCAGCCAGAGGCGGCAGCAGCCAGAGGCGGCAGCAGCCAGAGGCAGCAGCAGCAGCAGCCAGAGGCAGCAGCAGCAGCAGCCAGAGGCGGCAGCAGCAGCAGCCAGAGGCGGCAGCAGCAGCAGCCAGAGGCGGCAGCAGCCAGAGGCGGCAGCAGCCAGAGGCGGCAGCAGCAGCAGCCAGAGGCGGCAGCAGCAGCAGCCAGAGGCAGCAGCAGCCAGAGGCAGCAGCAGCAGCAGCCAGAGGCGGCAGCAGCCAGAGGCAGCTGCAGAGCAGGCACAGCTACAGACCAGTCCTGACCCAGCCACGGATCTCCGGCTGCTCAGACCTGAGCTCAGCAGAGGACCAGGTCTGGCAGTGCTGCCCAGAGCCAGGCCACTGTCCCCCCGAGCAGCCCCAGCCTGGCCCATCTGTGAGGGCTGGCAAGGGCTCCCTGGAGGTGGGAGTGGGCTGGGACATCTGAGGGGAGGAAGGCCAGAGCTCCCACCCAGTGACCAAAGTGCTACTTCAGGTACACGTCTGTCCTGAGGGAAGTGCATTACTTACACTGCTGTGCAATGTGTAAGGCACAGCCACAGAAAGGTACTCCTACAATTAGTAATTTTATAGCACTGTTGTGGTTAGTTAATTCAGGTGTCACCACATTCCAAGGCACCATCTGTACTCCTGCAGCTCATCCCCAAACACTCCCTGTGCTTCTCCTTCCTGCTGCCTCCCACTGCTGCTCTGCAAAGCACTTCAGTACTGGCATGGTAGAAATCTGGATTCCAGGCTCACACTCTCTCCTGAAGTTTGCTTTTTGTTTTATTAACCTGGTGGCTATGTGCAGTCCTGGGAGCAGGGAGAAGGCAGCAGGATTCACACCTCACTCATTACAAAGGCTCTAAGCTTACTGAGTGAATTGCTTTTTCCTGCACATCACTTTGCCTGCCCCTCCCACCTCAACAAGCAGTTTTAGATGAATTCTGTGAAGGGCCTGGTGTTCAAGAAGGAAGAATTATGCTTTTTAGAACCATGGCTGTAAACAAAAATCCTTTTTATGACACCTGGCTGCACATCTCTATCAGTTACACCTCACAGACAAGAGGCAGCAGAGCTCCTCAGGAAATCCACAGGGAAGAGGTAATTAGAGATGGTACAGGTGGATCCCAGAGCTGACCTCTGCCAGTTTCTTACAGCTGTAGACACAAGAGCAAGCAAGATTTTCTTGTCATGCATTTTCTGTCACTGTCTGGGTGTACCAGTTTGGAAATTACAAGAGAAAAACTCTCAATGGCAGCAAAACTAAGTAATTGAATTAAGGCCAGACCCCCACTCGACATTTACAGGTGCAATGGCTGAAGCAGGTCCATTCCTTAACAAAATTAATGTAACATTATTCCTTAACAAAAATAATGTAAATGAAAATGTAGCCAGATGAGAAAAGGGCAGAGTGAAAAAACCATTAAAAGGCATGAAGTAAACAACCATAAACTCATTGTAATAAACAGAATTTTGGAGGCAGAAATACCTTTTGTGAGTAAAGGAATTTAAGACTTACAAAAAAACCTGGATTCTATGGACCCAAGAATGGGACAGTGGAGTTCCAGGCAATGTGAACACAGCATATATGTGTCTGTCTATTCTGTAATTCTGGAAGGGAAAATGGGTTTAATACAGGAGTTTCTCTTCCTTCCCTGGTAACATGGGGTCTGCATTTCCCTCCACGAGCAGGAAGGCAGAGTAGTCTGTGCTGGGCTGGCACCTTCCTGGCTGTGCAGAAGCCAGCCCCACTCCCTGTGCCCTCCCAAAGCCAGCACAGCAGCTGCCCCAGCTGTCTGTCAGCCCCAAACAGTGTCTGCTGAGGGCAAACAAGTCCCATCCATCTGGAATCAAACACACAAGAAGCACACAGAATGTAACAGAGATGAGTAACAGCCCACATGATTCTTCAGGCATAAATACTGCCCAACTGATGGAAAACAAGCTTTTATGGCTTCTGGGAAGATGGGAACCTGTAAATACAATGTCTCTTCAGGCAGGGAGGGTCTGAAACCTTCTGGTTGTGTTTTCAGGATCTGCCTCAAACAGATGAAGTCATTGCTAAGGAGATGCCAAACCTGGAAGAGCACACTCCAAGAGGGACTGGTCATCAAAGGCCTCTGCCACAGTGGAGGACACAACAGAAGCAACCTGGTTTCTCTGGGATCTGCCTCAGTGCTGGAGCTGCCCAGTTCTTTATTCATGGCTTGAATAGAGAGAATGCTTAACAAACTTACATTTGATACTGATGTGGAAGAAGAAGGAACTAGCCTAGGAGGCCAGATTTGGAATTAAGGATTGCCTGAGATAAGCAGGAAGAAAAAGTAGAGGCAATGAAAAAAAGATACATGCCCTCAGGGAAGAAAATTAAACACAGAGATACACCTGGAGTCAGTCCCTACACAACAGGAGAGTGAGAGGCACTCAGTGAGTTTTAGTGATCACAAATCCATCAGGAGTCAGCACTAGCATGCTGCAGAAGAGGAGGCAATGGGAAAGAATACAGAGGAGAAATAAACACTTCTGGTTTCTCTTACAGTAACAAGGTCTGTGTAGGAGAATTCCTGGGAAGATGAAAGGCTTCATTTAGGGAAGAGAAGACTGAGTGCCAACAGAATGGATTAGGTTTGGGTTTGCTTCTAAGCTTCAGCTTATTCCAGTGGACTAGCACAGCTGTGGCACTCACACAGAGCAAGGGCCAGCACCAGTGACACCCTGCCATGCCAGGTCCTGTCCCACAGGCATCTGTCCTGCCAAGCCCACCCTGCTCCTGGGAGCTGTACTTCCATAGTCTCCCTCCCCAAGGCAGAATGATAATGCAGCTCTGGCTAAAGAAATTGTCAAAATGAAGGCCAGTGCAAAAATCCATGGCATTAGTTAAAGGCTTTACACCTCTGTGGCAGTGAAATGGGATATGAAAATTACTGCTATTTACAGCAATTCTTTTAGATCAATACAACTTTCCATCAGTCCTATGATTCTTTCTTTTTCTGCTCTACTATCTAGATACTCACTGTTAATCTCATATTGGCAGTTCTCTTATCTAGGTCATCCTTCTCTCCCCAAGTCCCCAGTGCTTTCACCAGCTCTACAAAATAAAGCCAAGCTCTTATTTAGAAGGCTTTGCTCTATGAGGAACCCAGTCATTTGTTTTTGTTGCTCTCACTTGCTGTATTGTGCAACCCAAGACCAAAATACAGCTACCAAAATATTTCTAAGCACTTTGCACAATACAGAAGCGGATTTTTCAAAGACCTTCAGTGACTATCAACCTCAATTCTGATGGCTATGTCCAAAATTCCCTGGTTCTCACTTAACCCAGGATCACCTGTGGTCCCTGAGGCAAACCTGAGTGCTGTGGTACCTTCACAAAGCACCTGGCAGACCCTGTGGTAGGTCTGCAGCTCATTACTTGAGTAGTTGCTGATAATAATGCTACCTACCAGGGATCCTTCACAATTTGGAGCTGCCTCTTAAAATAAGAGAGCACACAGCAGCAGTCAGGTGGGAGCAGAGGAAGGTATGTCAGGAGAGAAGCTGTACCTGCAGCCTGGGAGGCAGAAAAGCAGCTCAAGTTCTGACTGTAAGTTGTTAAATGCCAATTCTGGCAAAACTCATCACAGCAACAACAGAACGTGGGAAGCAAAGCATCAAAGGGGTACAACTGTACAGGTCTGACTGGTGCACTGAATATTTATGTGCAGCAACCACACACAGCAGTGTCTGATGTTTACTTGCACTATTTATAGAGGTGGAAATCAAAGAATTGTGGCATCTTCCCACACTAACACTTGTGCACACACACAGACAACCTTTCCCTTCACTTCTAGATCCCAAAGTCCAAATCTTCTCCAAGACACCTGCAGTTCTCTTACAACCCTGATGACATGTGTTAATGAAAATGTATAATTTCTGCTCAGTTGAGACCAGCTGCAGGAGGCACACAGATTAAATAAATGATCAGATCATCATAATTAAGTACTTTCACCTATCCATAAAAAAATAACATTACCAAATTCTCATTGTGATCTAAAGAAGAAAAGCAAAGCTCATTGTTGTCAAACTAATCAGTGGATTTTACACTGAACTATAAAAAAAAATAAAATAATGTCAAAAGCCCATAGTGATAAAAAGAGTGAAAAGAGAGGAGGCTGCTGTCCTGCAGCAGGTCTCAGCTGGGTTTAAACTGGACTTTGACCATGCACCTTATCACAGACTGCAGGAGAATTCCAAGCACCCAAGGGTGCCATCAGTGTGCACAAATCAAAGTATGGCATGTCTTGGATTTCCAGCTCTGCAAGCGCCTATCAACACAGAAATACTTCTGGGTTTGGTACTAGTCTGTTAAAAACCACTTAAATTACAATCAAAGCAGTGGTTTGTACAAGACAGGGCACCTGGATAAATCTGATTATGCCTTTTGCAGGCAGATGGCATCCATGAAGCTCAAGTTTAGCTCCAGAGGACATTTTTTACAGCTGTAGAAACTGGTTTCCCCAGTTTGCAATCTCCCAGGCACCTTTTCCTGTGCCAGCAGAACCATCTCCCCAGGCTCCCTGTGATCTGTTTCTCACAGCCTTTCACAAACACCATTAGTGCCAAGACAGGAACACCACATCTCAAGTGTTCTGCCATCTCAACCAGGCACCAGCTGTGTGTGCCTCATCTCTTTTTACCCTCATTATCTCTCAGGTGCTTCTCCACCCCCTGCTCCCAGACCAGCCTTTCACAGGACACTTCCCTTTGCAGCCACTGAGGTCAGCCCACCTTACCAGCCCCGGGCTGTCATTTGGCTGCTGTCATTTTAATCGCTGTGTTACACACCCACAGTTGGTGTTTCAGTGACTGCAGGAAAAGTCTCTGGCCTCCTCCCGTTCTCTGCCATGAACAGAAATGATCTGGAGATTTTAACCTCTCTGCTACAGGAAGCCATGCAAGGGGCTCACAGACTGTGTGTGTTTCAGGAGTTTCTGAGCTCTGTCTGTGAGCAGCAACATTAAACCTGCATGCACACACAGGCTGTGAGTGCACAGCTCCCTGCACTCTGAGCTGTAATCTTTAAAAACTGAAACATTCTCCTTGCTTTTAAAAAAGTTTATCTTTTCAGTTCTCCAACAACAACAAGGAAATAGATTGTCCTGAAAGTCACTATTAATGTCTTTTCTTTAAAAGAATCCAGCCACATGTCCACCCAGACTACTTGTTTGGCCTTTCAGAGCATGCCCTGCTCAAAGCAAGGCCTGTTCAGCAACCTAAACTCAGTGAATCCCAAAAGGTAGTTTATGGCTTTATGTCTGCTGCACTATCATTCTTTTAGGGTATTTATTACTCATTTAATTACGTCATTTAAAAAATTACATGAATGGCAGATGTTACCCTTTGAAATTTCCCACCAGATCACAGACACTCGTGCACCGAGTGGCAAAACTGAGTTACAGGAGTGTGACCCATGCTGCTGAAGAACTTCCAAAGGATTTTTATATTTTTCAACAGCTAACGAAGACAGTGAACTGATTATCCAAAACTAAGCATTGAAAACCCCAGACTCAGAGTTCAGAGCTCCAGAGACACAAAGGCAGTGCCATGAGCAAGAGGCACAGCAGAGAGCTCTGGCTCAGTAACAGTCACAGTGCCAGCTGCTGGATACACCCACACAGCTGGGACTCTGCATTTCTAGTGCTCTGTGACCAAGCTGTCTTTTTGCAGTTTACACTTCTGATCTGTTCTTCCCCTAATCCAACTGACCACAATCCCACAGATCATCTGACAGGACAAACTGCAAATGGAAGTAGATGAATTAAATTATTTCAGCTTGCTCTCGATGCCACAGTTCCATCATTAGTCACCACATCAGTTTTGTGGCAAGAGAGTAGCAAACCTTGTGGAGAACTCTCGACATGGAGACCCCCTGCAAGTAAAGGTCCTGGATCCTTCAGTACCAGCCAAGCACACTGAAACCCTGGGAAACCTGGCACAGGCACAGTGCTGGGGTGTGAGCACAGCTGCTGAGAGGGCTTTAACACAACAGAGCTAAGAGCTGTAGCAACAATGCAGCTTTAACTCTGAATCCTTATCTCAAATTTCCTCATTCCCCTCAACTATCTCTTCAACCACAGTAATTAAAAAAACCCTCATCCAGATCTCAAAATCCACAAAACTGTTCGAAAAGTTGTGCAGTTTGGATGACCTGTGGGGAAGGGGTGTTTTTGAGGCTGAAGACTGCACACTGGTCATGTCTCCAGGCCTTCAATCATGAAAGCCCAAACCATTCCACCTTCCAATCAAGGTTACTGAACTGCCAGACTGCAGTCACTGGGGACACCTCTGCAAGAACTGGCAACAAAGAGTGTCTTCCCAAGTGAGGCAGAGGTCTGAGGCTCCCCTACCCACAGGTCTTTAGAAGCAGCCATTTCAGGGAAAAAGAAACTTGTATTCCTAGATGCAGCCCCTGAACAATCAGCCCCTGCTCTGGCCACTCTGCCCAGGCTTTAACCCCAAACAATCAGCCCCTGCTCTGGCCACTCTGCCCAGGCTTTAACCCCAAACAATCAGCCCCTGCTCTGGCTGCCATAGCCAGCTCCTTCTGCTGTGAACTCGGGCTATTAACAACCCTGTTTCCCAACATTGGTCCCACATGCTGCTCATTAACAGCTTCTCAAGGCCACTTGAAAGAACAAGTGCTATCATTATAATTTAACTACCCAGAACAAAGTCACAACAAAGGAATCCATCCTCAGAAAAACCCTGGAAAAATAGAAGTTTATACCAAAGTCTGATTAAAGAACTCACCTGGGCTACCAGTAAACCACTCAGGTTTTTGCTCAGAAAGATGCATTTGGCTAAAGGGATATTACATTATGGCCAAACTCTTTCAGAGTGCCCATCTTGTGTTTGGCAAAGAAAAAGACCACAATTTTAAGAGATTTTGTAACTATGATAAATGCTTTTAAAATTGGATGAAGTTTAGGATGCATAACATGGGAATGGAAGAATTTTTTGGAGTTAGGGAACCAATTTTCTGGTAGTTAAACTACTGTACCTTATACTACTGCTCTATCTGCAATTATCAAGTTTTGAAGTCACATCTTCAGGAAACAATGGCAATTTTTGCAGGACTGGGACATTTCCCAAGGGGAGTGATGAAGCTGAGCCCTCTGCACACCATTCATTACAAACTCAGCAGCAACTGGAATTAAGGGGGCTACTGAACCCTGACAGGAACCAAACCAGGAGCAGCAGGACCACCTCTCTCAGCCACTGAGAAAGGAACCTGCTGCTGAATTTCTCCGTGCTTGGGAGAAGTTTAATGGTTCCAAAGCATT
>JAODLH010000424.1:531403-553027 GCA_027575645.1 Cossypha caffra
AAAATTCACCTTCCAAAATCAGTTCATTCCACCAGCAGAGTCATATTTTAGAATTTCTCAGAAAACTGTGCTCACCCCATTTGTTGCTTTTTTTAAAAACACACTTTCAGTGTTGCAAACTGAAACTAATGGCATGATCTATAATGTAATTAAAACATTTTGTAGTGAAAAAAGAACAAAGTACTCATAAAAAATGTACATTTTATGTTATATATGCGCCTAGCACATCTGCTATGCCACAGGGACAGATGTTTATTAATATGGATATTGGATCATATTGCTAGACTGCTAATGGCTCAGTAATCAATCTTCTAAATACCACACAAGTTCCTGATTATATGCAGAACCAGTTATCAAAATATTTGCCAAAAAATCCTGCTTTACTTTGGCCTGTGAGAAGCACCATTACTTGCAGTTTGGTTTCAACCACAGGGTACAATACTTACAGCATGCTGTGTTTATAGCATGTTGTATAAAAGACTTAGAGACACTCCCTCTAATATGGCAAATCAGACAAAACTTCAAACTCTCAGGATCAGAGCTCCCCTCTTCTTGCCACAGTACTACAGATCATGCTCTTCCCTGAATTACTGGTGAGAGTGTAGTCAGACAATTAGAGACAATTCAGTTTATTATGGAAATACTGGTCTTCAGCTGAGCATCCCTGCTTTAAGGTTTCTCAAACTGTCTAAATAATGATGGTTTATTAAATTAAAGATCATAATATCCTTTTCTAATATTAGAAAAGCACTTAACTACTGATGCTCACTACGCATTTGCCCTCCCCCTCACCGTGGACATATTCTCCCACCAACTCTTCTCCTAAATTCTAAGCCCCCATGAAGGTACAGATAAAGTTTACTTCAGTGCAAGTTCACTAAAGAGGGAAAAGTACCTGCCTGTAAAATGCAAAGAGGAAACTACTGTAGGAATAAAAAACATCCACTTTGCATAATGACAAAGAACAGCCTTAGACTGAAATGCATTTTCTCTGTACTTCATCAATTTGGTATGTGCCTTGCTCACACTTTGGGAAAACCAGTAAATGGTTGGCTGGAGTTAGCATCAGCCCTGCAGTACCACAGGAACAGGGTTCTGATGTTCCCATCCTCCCAGTCTCCCCCACTTTTCGTGGGGGGCTCTCCTGACTGCTCTGCTCACACAAACACAGTGTAACATAGGGACTGTGAATGAAATTTGTACTGTCAGCCCCAAGCACTCAAAAACCATGAGTCAGGCTCCAAAATACCACAGCACTGGAATAAACACCAGCAGAACTGAAATAATACATCTGCAGTTCTTTGTATTTCTGTTCTCTTTTCCAAGCCTTCAGGGGTCCTGTTTTCAGGATTTGCTCAGCAACCATGAAACTTAATTAAAAAATGCTGGGGGGAGGTGAGTTTCTCCCACAAGAACATATCTCCAGCACCAAGACACGAAATAATACACACAAAGATTTTTAATAACATTCTGAGTTAGAAGCACTGACGTGTAAGTCTAAAAAAGAGCAGTTAAAACATGTAAGGTCTCAATTTCTGCCTGCTCATCAAATGGCTGAGGAAGCTCTCTTGCAGCCACACACTGGTGAGAGATTAGTGGGAATATGGCACGAGAATATTGGCACTGGCTAGAATCTACCACTGATGCCAAAAAAAACAAAACAAAAAAACCCACAGCAAAGACTGGATAAAAATTCTTACCATGGGTGCTGTTTGCTAGAAGAGCTTTTGGCAGGCAGCCCTGACTCCTGCAGTGCTGTTCAAAGCCTACCCCACTTTGCTCCCCTCTCCACCATTCCAGGAATAAGCCATTTGCTACAGCCTGCCAATTACAGAGCATCCATCACTGCTGCTGCAGAACACTGGGCTGAGGAAGGGATTTCCCTCCCCCAGCCATGCAAGGGCCCAGCTGCTGGAGGGCCTGTGAGAGCCTGCAAACTGAGCCAGGATCTGGGGCTTACACAGACCACTGCTGCTTTGGACTGCCTGTGCAGCCTCTGCAAGACAGCCCACTCCTGATTACACTCATTAGGCACTTGCAGGTTTTCTTAAGGACAAGGAGGGCAGGAGACTTTCCTGAAAGGACACACAGTTTCTGCAGAAGATTGTGTTAACACAACTGACACAGTTCAGCCAGGCAAGTTATTTGGCATCAGCATCAGTGTCACTTTGCTGTGTCGAGACAAAGCACTTGAAAATGTGTTTGGCACAGGCTCTCCAGTGAATAAAATTGTTTTCTTGTATCATGGTAGGTAAAATTTCCTAGGATGGAAAGCAGAAAGGAGTATTTAACTTGAATAAAACATGCCCTAAAAACAATGTGGTAGTCCTGAACAAAAACACCATTCATCTGATTTTTCCATCAGTATTAAACCACACTTTTTTCTAAGGCCTTAAATTATAGCAGCAGCTTGTTTCCTTAAGCCTACAGGATTTAAAATGGAAGAGAACTTCTGGAGTAAGTTACTGCCTTGGCAAGGAATGCAGTACAACAGCTGCTTGCTCACTGAAATCCTGACAAGATCTTGAGTTCCTGCTGCTGAGACAGCAAAGAGGTGAAGAATGGCCCTGAGTAACTTAGTGAGGACTTCCCTCTCCAGCATCCCCACCATCATTCCTCCTCCAGCCTCCTTGTGCTTGGTTTGCCCTCTGCCAGAAGCCAGGGGGAGATGTTACCTGAGTGCTCCTCCCTTGGGGACGGGGGATGTGCATTCCCAACAGCAGCAAGGGGCTCTGCTCAGACACCAGGCACACAGACTGCACAGCTCTGCCCTCCTGGCACCTCCAGCCTGCCATGCAGAGGGCAACTGCTCCTGCAGAGAGCAGCATGGACAGGCCTGGAAGTGCCCTTGGAGGAACAAACCAAACACAGGTCCCACAGCTAGTTTAAAAAGGTATAGGACATGAAAGAGAAGTAACTCTTTGACTCTCCTATCCTGGTTCCAAAAGCAAAGTTATGGCTTGTGCAGAGGAAAGCTGTAACCCTGTAGAACATTCCTGACACAGGTAAACTGCAATGATTCACCTGGACAGGACCTGCCCACCTATAGCCCTGAACACTTGGAAAGGCAAACATGTTTCAGGCAGAAATGCAGAATGAAAGGCAGTACTGAGTGGGTGCTCACCATGCCCCTTCCAGCAGCAGTGACTCCCTTGGCACAACTCCTTCCTGCCAGATCCTGTTTCCCACACCATGCCAAAGCCTTGGTGTAACAGCACTGAGCTCTCCCACTTCCTGCTCACAGATGTCTGCAGCTCCTGCCTTCCTGTGCAAGCTCTGAGAACCCTTTAAGGAAACCACTTTTGGAATATTCACGTTATCCTCATCTGCCACCTCTGACTGGCCCATTTGAAAAGCAAACCAACAGAGAGCAGACAGCAATAATGAAGACATTCCAGAGAGAAACAGAATCATGTATATTCCACTACAGAAACCTTGAAGTACTAAATTAACTGGGATCTATGATCTGTTTATAACTACTTAGCAAAAAAAGTAACTGAAGAGCAGAGCATTACCATATGTCTAGCAATTACCACAGGCCTGTAGGTACCAAAGATTCCTCTCAGCCATTACCCACTGAATATGCTGCTCTGTGCAAATGAATCGGCCAACAGGAAAAGGATGTTTAAACCAAAGAACAAAACTGAAAATAAACCACTGCCTAATGCTAAGAGTAAGTCAAAGCTGTTAGTGTAAATGGCCAAGTCTTAATTTTACAGCCAGCTTTCACAGTTTGCCTTCAGCTCTAGGCAGAGACAGACTGCTGTCAGGACAGCAATCAGTGATCAAGCCACGCAGGTGCAAGTGGGGAGCTGGTCTGAGTGTTGAAAAGCAGCAACTACACTTCTGTTTCCTCCTTTCTGGCAATGCCCTGCTCAGAAACACGCCTTCTCCACATGAGCACTCACTCCTGGGCAGGCCTGCAGGAAGAAGTGTGCTCACAACACCTCTCCCCTCCTCCTTTCCAGCTCTGGTTGGATTTTATTTATTTTCCTTATTGGTATATTGAGGACCTGAGGCCTTCCCATCAGCCTAAAGAAGACCTCAATGACAATGTCAGCTCCTTATTTGAAGGGAGCCTGGGTATGATCTCAGTGGTCTATGGTAGAAAGATGGCTACAGCAGGGATCTTTAAAGCAGCTCCTCAACAGGTTTGCCACGAGATGAAGTGAACTCTCAAGCTCCTTCCAACAGCTCTCAGCCACCCCAGGCACACTGAACAGTGTCACTCCCCTGTGCCACCACAGAGCCCCCGAGCCGTGGGGAGATGTGACCCCCAGCAGGAAGAACAGCTCTCAGATGAGCTTAGTGCAGGACTGAGACAGCTTTCAGGAAACATGCTGAAACACCACCCTGTGTCTGCAATCTGCCATGCACATCCCACAGCTCTGCCCTCAGCCATCCTCTGGCCAGCCCAGGCTGGGGCTGGAGGCTGGCCGAGGGCAGCTCCCTGTGCTCGCCCCAGCCTGGCAGCCTGGCAGGGGCTGGAGAGGCAAAGCCCTGTGCCAGCCTTCACACAGCACTGCCCAGCTGAGCCCCAGGGGCACTGGCAGAGGCTCAGTGCCACCTGAAGGGGAAAGACACAGCTCTGACTCCCAAAAGCACCAGAACAGCAGCTGCCAAAGGTCCTGAATTGAAAAACCCGTGTGAAAAAATGCCATATTGTTTTGGAAGAAGGAAGTGTGAAAACCATTGGCAGGCTACAAAAACCGAGGAAGGTCCTGGTTTAATTAAAAAAGGTTGGAACAGACTCCAGCCATAATTTCAGCTGAAAACAGCACTTCAGCACTGTTTCTTTTGTTCACTGTGCTCCCAAGGTGAGCATTTGTGCATAGTTTTTCTCAGAAGTATGCATGCATACTCTAGGAAGAAAACTAAACTAAAACACTACTAAATAAAATTAATTATATAGGAAATACAGTAAGAGTGCTTGCAACTCTGCAGCTTCTGGGAACAGCTGCATTTTATTAGATGGCAATTCCATCCTAGCCTGACTCTTGGTCATAAAGAAACCAAAGGTTCTTCCCTGTGGACATTATTTCCTGTGGGTTGATCACTCAGAGAGAAGCAAGTCAGACATTTGGTAGGGTGAAGAGAGAGATGAGAAATAATACAGCTGAAGTGATACCGGCAAAACAAAAGCCTTAGCTCTCAGAAACAACCACACCTTCATCTGCACAAAAAAAGGTGACTACAGAAAGTGCTGCAGTTGCCAGCCTAGGAAGGAGGGAAAGCAATAATAAAACAATCATTTAGGAATGACTGAAATAATATACTTCAGTAGAGGAAATTCTAACTATACTACTTCTCCCCAGCCCAGAATGCACTTCTGGCATCCCAAACAAGCAAAGCCAGACACACCATCTGGGGAGCCTGGAGCTGATTTGGGTACAGCTGTACCACACCACCCTGGTGCCCAGGGCATGTGGGCCTTCACCTCACCACACAGCGACAGCAGACACGTCCAGAACACAGACAAAACCTGGGTTTCTGCAATGCTCATGAGCCTATTGTACATGGGAATGTACAAGAAAATCGTTTGTGTTATGAGATCTCTTTGCTTTGGCAAACATGACTCAAGGCCTCCATTGTTCCCCATTTCCTATTCTGATAGAGAAACCTCGATACACAAGTTGACAGCAGTGCTAAGGGACAAGAAGCAGGGGGAAGGTGGCAGGGAAGTCCCTGCCCCTTCCCTTCTCTGGAGGCCCACTTGCCTCCCTGCTGAGATCAGAGAGGCAGCCAGACAGTAATAGCCCCTCACCAAATCCATCTCAGCCTGCAGCCACAAGCAACCCCCCGAGGGTACCAGCAAATCGTCACCAGCTCTGCAAAGCCTATCCAGCCTCAAAAGCAATGCCCACTGATCTGTTTCCTTTCTATCCCACTATCTGCAACTACTGCTCACTTTTGTGTACCCCCATTAGGTGCTATCTGTATCACCAAGCTCACAAACTCTGCAGTGACAACTCCAGACTTCTGTCTCACCAGCCAGGTCAACAGTGCAGTAACTGCCACACATCCATCCTTAGACAATAAATTGTCAAGAGAAAAGTGGGTGTACATCTTACTCTAACATGATGGATCTCTTGTAAGCAAAACTTCTATTTGATTCAGCATTAAATTCAAGGGGAAAAAAGTAGCTAATATTTTATGTCAAATTTCTGGTTGGAATTAATTCACTGCTGTGCCAACTCTTCCAGTGAAGGGGCTGATAACTGCAAAAGTTTCCAGTCTTATTTCCTGGAAGCCTTCCAAAGGTTTAAGCTTCTAACTTCTGCTAATTAATTCAGGAGGAACCTGAACATATGGTGTTACAGCCAAAAATATATAGCATATACAAAATATAGCAAATAAATCCCATAAAAATAGGCCTATATTTTAAAGGGTAAAAAGCTGGGAGAGGTGCTTTGCCTTTTTAATGACTGCTTCTTTGTTCTCCTAGGAGACCCTGCTGGGTGCTCTCACCCAAGAACAGCTTGAGCAAAATAAACACAAAAACAAGATTTGCATCAAGACACTGAAGCTCCAAAGGCAGGTTCCACTCTGTGCCTTTGGAGAATGCTCCAGAACTGCCATGGCTATGGCTGCCCTGGACACTGGCATGAGGACAGAACTGCAGCTCCTCCCTGATCACCTCCAGGATCCAGTATGGGATCTTGGCTCCTGTGAGCCCCAGGGCACAGGGAGCCCCAGGAACAGTGAGCCCCAGGAACAGTGAGCCCCAGGGGAACCACTGAGCCCCAGGGAACCACTGAGCCCCAGGGAACAGGGAGCCCCAGGGAACCACTGAGCCCCAGGGAACCACTGAGCCCCAGGGCACAGGGAGCCCCAGGGACAGTGAGCCCCAGGGAACCACTGAGCCCCAGGGACAGGGAGCCCCAGCTCTGCCCTGCTCAGCCCTGGCTCACAGGGACAGCTGCCCTGGGTGTGTCCCTGCCTTGGCAGCAGCTTCTCCCCTGGCCAGGCTCAGGGACTGCAGTGCCACAGCCTGGCTCTGTGCCCCTCAGGCCCATGGAGCTGCTCCCTGCTGTCCTGGCTGGCACTGCCAGGGGATGTCAGCACCCTGGGCTGCTCCCTGCTGCCCTGGCTGGCACTGCCAGAGGGTATCAGCACCCTGGGCTGCTCCCTGCTGCCCTGCCTGGCACTGCCAGGGGATGTCAGCACCCTGGGCTGCTCCCTGCTGCCCTGGCTGGGGCATACAGACATACAGCTTGGTCACTAACATAGCATTGCATTTGCTGTGAAGTATGCTGTGATCTGTAGCTGATTTGCTTCTGGTCCTGGATGGATTTCTGCCAGAGGCTACACAGATCTGTTTGTCTGCCTTATTTGTGATTTTGCTATATTTGAGAATGTCTCCACTTGATTAATTTGTTTTTGACTCCTTGTATGAGGCATGGACAATAGGTACTCATGATCCTCTTTGCCCAACCAACAAACATCTCAATCTCTTCACTTTTTTTCCTCAACTTTTATGCTAAGGATTATATACTCTGAAATAACTGTTACACTAATTATAAGATTGCTAAGGGAGCAAGGAATTCACTGAAATCTTACCCAGGACTATAGGACAAGTAAAGAACAAGCAACAGCTGCTCCCTCTGATTTTTCTGAGGATTCCCTGTCCTCAGGGAAACACCAGTCCCACGTGCACACGGAGCCAGGGAGGCTGTGTCAGCACTGCTCTGCCCTGTGCTGACCCACACTTGAGGTGTGACAACACATCAGCACAAACCAGGCATTTCTGCACAAACAGCACAACTAAGAGCCCTACTGTTTAAAATGGAACACATTTTCTTGGACTTCCATTTATAAAACTCTTTTAGGATGTGGAGCATGTAATTGCTCTAATCAGAGGAATTAATCTTCACAGCTTCCATGACTACAAGGCATCCTACAGCAAGCAAGAAATGATTCAGAAGTGGCTTCACACAGTCCAGCAGTAAGTCAACTAAACACATCACACAAGTAAACCACCACCAGAATTTTTAAACTGAAAAGTTTTACACAAGACCTTTAACCAGATGACTGGGTGAATTCTCTTTGTGAGAATGTGCCTGGATTTCTACCTGTATACATGAAATTTGGGAGTCATTTCACATTCTAGCTGCAAATAACTGTTTGTTTAAAATCAATTAAAACATTATCTTAAATTAAGTTTCATGTGCACATGAAAAAGGCCCCATTCATAAAAAAGGGGTCAATTTCTGAGCCTTGCTACTTGTATCAATATGTGCTTTTCCTACAGGAAAATAAGATTTTTTTTAAAATTGTTTGCAAGCACTGAAAATATAAAAAGTTAAACTAGAAAGGTCAAATGTCAAGCTAAAATAATTTTTTGTCACCTTTATATCAAAAGTCTGACTGAAACTGTTAAGCTCAATAAAACAACAGTATTATGTTCACTTTCATTTCTGTTCCAAGGAAATGGAAGTTGCACAAGTAAAGTACCTTTTTTAAAAACAGTTTTTAAATGAAAGAACAAACTGTGAATGTCTCACCCTTCCAAGGAAGGAGGCAATAGATAAACTGTGAAATAATTACACCTGCTTATCATACAGACAGATATCCACAATGTAATTATGTCACTGGGAGAAGGAAGAACTAATAACAGAACATCTTTCTGTCCTGACATTTGCTGAAGAGCTTTTATGTTCCCAGACATTCCAAGAACAATTTCAGGGCTCAGAAGTCTCTGCTGGGTGTACCAGAGCACTGTGAATGTCAGGGGCTGCCTGCAGTCAGCACTCAGAGATGAGAGCAAATTGTTTGGCTTTGGCAGCCAAGGCACAGAGCAGAAGTGCCTAAAACGGCTGTGGTTAAGGAACAACAGGTGACACAAAAGAACAGAAGCTGCAGAAACAAAGCTGCTGCACACAGGCCTGTGCAGGGAGCTGTCCCCTTCCTACTGAGATGCTGACAGGCAGCTCCAGTTTATCTTCTCCCTTCAGTATTTCTGCTGCAGGTATGAGCAACAGCAAGGCCTGGCTGCTGGCTGCAGCTGTACCTGAGCCAGAACCTGCCACAGAACTGCTGCAGAGCAAAGGGCCAGGCATTGTGCTCGTTATCCTGGCCAGTAGCTGCTCACCGTGCTGCCTTGCAGGTACTGAAGGTGCCTTGTTAACCTGCCAAGAGCAGCCACGAGCAGGGCTGTGTGCCCCTGATCCCCCACACCTCTGCAGCTGCACACTGCCACCAGCAGGACCTGGGGCACTGAGGCAACTCTGACTCTCAATCCCCTCACAAGGATCAAAATCTGACTGTGCACTCATGATCCACTGTGTTTGTGTAATAATACTGCTATTGATGCCAATTGTGCCTACTGCAGGCAAACAAATCCACTTAGCTTGCAGGCAAATTGGATATATAAATACTTGGGGTAACTGTCACAGAGCCGAACTGTTATATTATTTTTGTTTCTTTATATGTTTCTCTTTTGGTTCTAAGACTTCAATCCACCAGGTGATTTTCCCTTTGGAATAAAATAAGTAATATATTTCGATTTTATAATTTTTTTTAGAAATTTTATTATTGAAGTATGAATAGCTAGCATTTAATTATTAGAACTATATTGAGTAGCAACTGCAAAATCACATTAAATACTTGCCGGTGTATATATTTAAGAAACAGCTGAAATTATTTCTACTGTAAGAGTGGCAGAAGCATCCACCAAAGTATCACGTGAAATATCACATTCTATGCAAGTTAAAGACACAATAGTAGTGTAAAGGAAATTCAGACACAAGCTTCTGGGATGGGCAGGAGGACACAGATACTGGATGTCTGCCTTCAAAATCCTGACATATTTGTGCAAGTACTAGAAGCTCAGTGACGTTCAGGCAGAAGGAGCAGTACCAGCTGACTGTGCCTCATGGTCTAAGGTGAGACCCCTGAGGGCTCCCCCACAGATCAGAGCCTGTGTTTGTCTGAGAGCAGCAGCTGCCTGAGGCCAGAGCAGGCAGTGCTGGCAGCAGGAGCCTGGAGCCCTGCAATCCCTCCAGCAGCACTGCAGCCAATGCAATTCTGCTGCTCCTTTCACCAGCAAAATGTACCACTTAACCTACCCTGCTGGAACCAGGAAACCCTGCTGGCTCTGCTCCACAAGGCAGGGATGATAAAACACATCAAGCATGCACACACAGCTCAGCTGCTCCTGCTCAGGAAACTCATTTTCCTTAAAGAATGTCTCTATGTAACAAGAAGAAGCTGCTCCTAACACAGAACCCAGAGGGCAGGTTTACCTGCTTTGCCCAAAGCTGTCTCCAAAATAACTGTCCTTTCTGATAACTCAGCTGGAAAGCACCTCTGATGACAAAACTTGTGCAACCTTCAATGTTAAAGTGATTTTTGATGAAATAATTTCCAGTGGAAGTTGTTTGTTCTCAGATACAGCTTCTGGCACAAACACTGAGCAGCTGTGGACTCAAAAGCATCCCAGACTGCTTAATGGAGCAGGGCTGGGCACTGAGTGCCCTGAGATGGGCAGCAGGGGGGGAAAGGGCAAATTCCTGCAAGTGTCTCGAGCTGAACCGTGACTGCAGTGACACTCAGCTCTGGGGGTGGGTAACAGAGGCACCACTGCCTTTTGTGGCACTGACAAACCAGGCTGGTGACAGGGACAAGACTGAGGAGAGCTGGGACATGGGATTTCCACACGGGTGAGAGGAGCTGGATGGAGCTGATACAATCTGAGGGCTACAAGGGCCAGAAGAAGGCAAGGAAGGCAGCAGACTTCAGGGTGCAATGAAAAAGCTCCACAGAATTTCAAAAGCATCTGGCTGCTGGATGGGAAATAGGAGGACCACAGGTTACTCTGAAGTGGGAAGGGGCACCAGGAAAAGTAAATCCAAGAGTGAGTTTTGGTGAGGTGTCTCATGGATGGCCTTGACCAGGAACAGAAGCCTCTTCTGTCCCCTTTCTTTGTCATCTGTGTGTCTCAGTCTCTTCGAGTCCAGTGCCTCAGAACTGCCACCCCAACTTTGCTTCCCAAGCAAAGACTGGAGCCCAGATGAATTAGGCTCAGGACTGTGGCTCCCACCAGGTGAGGAGCCCTGCTCCCCCAGGCAGCTGCACTTGGTGGTAACCAGGAGCACTGCAGAGAGCAAAGCTCAGCCAAGCTGCAATCCTTGAGGAACTAGAGAACTGCATTTAGTCTTACTACAGGAATAAAGGGGACAGCTTTTGGAGGATGGCTTTGCTAGACTTTTTTTCTAGTCTTGTTAATTTTTTTTGCTATTTTCACTATATTTCTCATATTAACTCCAATATTGATGCCATTTTAGAAACAAATGTCAAGTAGCAAGAACAAATACGAGACACTTTCTGAACAGTTTGTTGAGAGCTGCACTCTTGTTTAAACAAAATGCTCACATGTGGCCCCATCTGGAATCTAACAACCTACAGAATGGGTAAGGGGTAAAATCCCAGTGATTCTCATTTACTGCTGACACCACAGAGAAGTGAGAGGGATGGTCCCAGGGCCTTCAGCAGGCACTGTGGCTCCTGAACCCAGGGCTGCATGCTGGCAGGACAGGCTGTGGAACAGCCCAGCCAGGGCAATTACCAGCACTGCCCTCTCTGTGGTGCATCTACAAAATCACCTCTGACACGGCAGCAAGCTCTGCCTGGTGTCCCAGCCTTACCTGAGCCCTGGTGATACCTTCCCTATCATCAGAGTGCTGTGAAAATCCTGCACAGAGACATCCTGCAGTTCTCTGAAGGAACTTTCCCTGGTGCACAGGGCTCAAACAGCAAGACTAAAAACTTCCAGCAGAGCTGCCTTTGTGCTTAAACCATCGACCCTTCCTTGCTCCTTTCTCAACAGGAATTACAAGTTCCAGTGCTGTGATCCAAAGCACTGCTTGAATTAGATACACATTCCCTTAAATGAGCAAAAGGGACTCAGCATGTTTATTGGCAAGTATCTTTTTAACTGTAGGTCTGCTTTGGCAATGGGAAACAAAAATCCTGCTCCATTTAGACATAAAGCTTGGGAAAAACAGAACAAACCAAATGCAACCATGGGATTTTTCTTGTACAATTTTAGCCAATCAGGAGAGAAATCAGAAAATTCCCACCAAAATATTATTAAAACTCTTATAGCAGGTCAAGCCATTCTTGCTATTGACTTCTAGAGAAGACAGAGCAAAGACCCAAAACTTTGAAAACCACTCACTGAGATTAAATAACAATGAATGCAAGGTAATACCATATGAGGAACAACAGCAATCAGCTTATGCAACGAGCAACTCAAACACAGGAGTTTACTATTTGTCTGAGTAGCTTCTGATGTAACAAATACAAAATGTCAGGATCTTTTATCTTCTTCATGCTCAAGAACTGGGGAGTCACAGAGTGGAGAGCTCAGATCCTAAGGTGAGCTGGTGCTTGCTGTGCCTCCTGCAATATTCATGCCCTGGGTGTCCAGAGGAGGGCAAAGGAGCTGGGGAAAGGTCTGGAGCAGCCCAGGGAGCTGGAAAGGGGCTCAGCCTGGAGAGAAGAGGCTCAGGGGGGACCTGGCTCTGCACAACTCCCTGACAGGAGGGGACAGACTGGGGGTTCAGGCTCTGCTCCCAGGAAACAAGGGACAGGGTGAGGGAATGGCTTCAAGCTGCACCAAGGGGAGGTTTGTGTTACATTAAGGAAAATTTCTCCACTGAAAGGATGGTCCAGTGTTGGAACAGGCTGTCCAGGGAAGTGATGGAACCCCCATCCCTGGAACTGCTCAAAAAGACGTGGATGTGGCACTCTGGGACATGGTTCAACAATGAACATGGAGTGCTGGGTTAACAGATGGACTCAATGACCTTAAGGACCTTTTCCAGCCTAAATAGTTACATGATCTGCTCCCAGATTTCCACAGAGCAGCAAGTGAAGAGCCAGCTGTGCTCCTCAGCACATACAACTGCCATGAGAGATCACCTGTAACTCAGACAGATACAAATCTTCCTTTTACCACACTTCATCACTAAAGAAGAAACACAACTTCTTACTGAAGGAGACATTTAAAACCAGTTTTATAACGGATCACAGACTCCTCCATGCAGGACTTTACCCCCTGTCACCTGCAGGTGGATTTGGAAGTCCCAGTGTGACAAAATGCCCCAGCTGCCCTCCCCAGAAGGAGCCTGTGCCAGAGCCCAGCTGTGTCCCAGCTGCTGCAGCTCGAGGCAGCCCTGCTCACTGACACCCCCATGATACAGAGATTGCTCTCTGCCCCTTGCATGGAAGGACTGATTTCATGAGGCACTAAGTGTCCTGAAAGAGTGGCTGTGTTAAGGCTTCACCTGTCAGCAACTATTTTACTGCTAACTAGACCAGGGGGAGAGAAGGACACCACCACCTTCCTTTGTTATCATCAATTTGATGGATTCACACAACGTTTAACTCAGAGCAAGGCAGAAAAAGCTCCTGCACTTAAACTTGTTTCCTGTTGTAAGAGCATCACTGAGCACATACTGGCAGCAGAATGACATTCCAGCTTTGAGAGCTATCTGCTGTGGTACTCTTCATTCTTTAAACTACATCTAGCAGCACAAGAGTTCTGATGAAAGCAATAGCAATAATGGGATATAAAATATGCATGAGTCTGAATGTGTACTGTCACACATGGGCTCTGTGCAGTGTGCTTCATGCTTGACAGCACTCTCTGATACAAGCAGACAGAACAACAGATGAGACAAATCTACAGCTTAAAATCGAGATTATTTTGTTACTCTTTCCCTCTCACTGAGAACAGAATAGAGTGCTAAAACATGTGCAAAAACCCTACCAACAAATTAATAAGAGAGAACAAAGGCAAAAAACTAGGGATAAGCATAATTCAAAATATTAAATCCCCCAACACTTCAGTGCTCCTACCTGATGTGCTGCATTAGCTGAACCACTCAATTTTGCAGACACTGTGAGCTGACACTAAAAACTCCTGTACTTTGCTGCTGTAACAGTGTGACAACAACCTCCAGCATGTCTAAGTATCCAAGAACCCTTGTTTATGTAATTACCTTGTGAAGTCAGTCATCTCCATCATAATCACACACATCCTCTTGGCCAGAACAATTATGTCATTGCTGGTATCATCCCAGATCTCAATCTCTGCATCAAGCTTACTCTTGACTTTTTTGAAGTCAGCCACTTGCTCAGCTATCTTTTCCTTCTCAGCTTCTGGCAGTTGAGTCATCTTGGCCTAAAACAGAATCATTTGATTCGTAAAATATCTACATCAGAATGTTTTCTTTTTTTAAACAAAACCACTGCACATTAATAAATACATAGTTTAAACATACTTTAGCCTGACCCAACTCTTTGAGTTTGAGCACTTCTAAATTTCAACATCTGTACGTTATCACTGTGTTGGGCCAAATAAATTATCTAAGTGTAATGGGGATAGTGGTGCTCCTGAAACCATTACTTTTAACACAGTAAGAGAAAGAAGATTAAATTCTTCCAAAGAGCATTTATGAAAGATGACTGATAGATTTTTCTATTTCTTAGGGCTAAAGGAGCCTAAGTAGTTTTAAGTATGATACATGTTAGAGTTACAAAATGCAGTATTGATTCAGGTAAGAAATAATCAATGGAAAGAGTTAATTGTCCTGAAGCACTCAGGTATGCTGCTTCTCTCTTCTGAGAAGGTTTTAAATGATCTATATGATCATTTTAGGAACTGAAAAAGATTGAATTGTTCAAATACACATCTTCTGTCTTTGCAGAATATGAACAGATGAACATGTCAGAAATCAGGATGTGAATAAGATTACCCAAAGCTCCTGAAGATGTGGCATGGTGAGAGGACTGTTTTTGCCCAATGTTCTCCATGAGAAGATGGCCAGCCTCTGCAGGATGGGTCAGTCAGCCCTGCTGTGCCAGAACAGGCCAGGAAGCAGCCAGGGCTAGGGTGGGACATGGCCCCATGGATCTCTGGCCCTGCCTCACCTCCTGCTGCTGCTGGCTCTAACCTCACACCTTCCCTCCAGCCCACAGAGCTCACAACTGCACACAGCCATTGTTAACACAGTCATCTCTCTGTAATTACACAATGTGTGTTTTGTCACTTATTCTGGTTTAGAAAACATTACCTACCACCAATAATGGATAGTGAAGGCCATGGCTGAATTGTTTATAATTAACAAAATGGGTAATCAGCTCTATACATAATGTGTATGTTTTCCAAGCCATGCCTTCTCAGAGATTTTATTTATGCTGGCATCACTATCACAGGGTTAGCCTTCTCACTTACACAAATTAAATTACTGAAAATTGCAGGTTTCCCAGCATGTACCTGTAATTGCAGTCACAAAATCAAACAATCACAGAATGGCTAAGGGTGGAAGGAACCATCTGAGTGGTGAGAATTAGAAAGCACAGCTATTGTGAGGCTACATCTCCCATGTTACTGAAAAACCCCAAAATGGGTTACAGAGGGAAGAGACCTTCCATCATCTCATACATGTTTGCTGATGGGTGGGTGTCTGTGGTATTTCCCAATCCCCAGCTTCAACACTGGCTTGAGTGTAAGATCACAGGCCTGGATCTTGAAGCCACAGGAAGGATGGCACTGTAATGAGGGAACTGTGACATACAGCATCCTGCTATCTGCCAACAGTAACGAGCTTCAGGTGCAAGGAGACATTATCCACTGGAGCAAAGAGCAAAGGAAATTGTAAATCTGACCTTGTCTTTTCTCTCCTTTCCCTCATACTGCTTTACAACCACGTCCAACAAAATAAAGCAATTCTATACAGAGCCTTTAAGCACAGATTTAACTTTGTACTGAAATAGGCAACACAACAGTAATTGTAAAATAAAGATCTAAGTTGAATGACTATTACATGAATGCAGGTTTATTTAGTCCAGAAGAAAATTATTTTTTCACTACTTCTAAGACAAAATGTTATTATTGCAGTAGCAGATAAGAGAGTTACTATTAGATGAGAAGTTATATCTGTGATATTTCCTTCCCTCTACTAAAAAAGAAAGTATAGATTTTTTTCTTACATTTCCCTGACTTAACTTTTCTGATGGCTGCTAGTCCCTGGTAGCTGGAGTCTCCAAAACTGGAGTCAGTGTTATTTGAGTTGTCCCATTTACAACCTGACTGACCTGTGAGACTGCTGCTTCCCTCCATCACCTTCCCATGCCCCAGTCAGTTCTCCACCAAAGAAAGTGAACCTTTAAGGCCAGGTAAGGACATGGGGGGGTAACTAAGTGGTGAAGACTTTGACTCTTCTCTCCCTGGTACACTGCTGGCCAATGACATCCCAGCCCTAAGAACTGGCCTTTTGCCTACCTTTGTCTCTGGCTGCTCTCCAAGGATTATGCTTATTTCATATAAACTTTGATTATGCTCTTAAAATCTCAGACTGACATACATTTTTTCTGCCCTGACCCCTAATAAATGATTGTCCAGATCCACACCAGCACCATTCTTACCACTTACAGGGACCAGGGAGGAAAGAAAGGCAACAGAAAGCAGCATAATACATTCAAGCAAAATCAAAGAGTCTCCCTTGAAAATGATTTAACACTTCCAGCTTTGTAGGCTGCAACATGTCAGGTAACTACAGAGAAGAAAAGTGGAAAACACTGTTTTTCTGCAATTGTGTAGGTTACAAGGAAACAAACCCCAGTTTCCCAAATGAGCACTTGAAAACTTCTCAGAGCAAGAACACAAAATAACCTGCTCCTCACACAGTGTAGTTATAGGATAATGGCAGAGGTCCCAGGAGAAGGATTCGTGTCCCTACTTTCTGTTGAGAGCTGAGGTTTGCATTCCACCAGAGCCTCAGCAGCCACAGGAAGCCCTCTGCTCTGTTCCTGCCCTCCTGCTGCAGCTGAGCATTTGGTGAAAAAGAACAGGACTCCTGCAAATCACTCCAAGTACAGCAGTATATGTTAACCATGCTCTTTCACCACAGTTCCAATCATGAGCTTTACCTCTGCTTTTCTTGAACAAACTTTGCAGGCCATTGTCATAAAATACACATGTGAGCTGACCCTGAGCTACCTGAAATGGTGAGTGGCATCCCTGCCATGGAACTAGCTGATCTCTGGGGTCCCTTCCAGCCCAGTCATTCCCTGAGTCTGATCCTGCTTGAGTGCCAGTGTGTTCAAAAGTGAATTCAGAGACAAAAGGGATTCTGTTACAATGAGCAAGAGGTGTCCACTACCCTTTACTACTGCTCTTCCTGCTGAGGGAGTAACTTTGTGAGCCTGGATGAAGAGGTGACAGGGGATGTTGGATACTCAGCATTCCCAGCTGAGTGAATCACGCCCCCAGAGATGAACTGTGTGGGTGTGTGATGCTGACAATGGGCAGAAGAAGCTGTGTTTCTTTTCATACTTCCTTACCTGCTGTCATCAGCTGCCTTCTCCCAGTTCCAAGAATTGCAGCAAGCCTGCTCAAGTGCAGCATTCCTCAGACAAGTTCAGAGAGTGCCTCATTTGTTCTGTCGTGACAGTTCTGCTGTATTCTTAATGCAATATAGTTGGATAAGCCAGATAAAGAGGTAGAACTATTGGGAGACAGTAAACTAAGTGTTTAATGCCATTTTTGCATCAGCCTTCACTAAAGGTTGGCTTAGATGATGCAACTATGGCACATTAAATGTAATTTCTCTTTGTCCTGGGGCCATAGGCCTATAGACAAAAAAGCATCATGCCCTAAGTCTGGGCTTCTCCAGAGCTCTGCCACTGGCTCTCACAGCATCCTTACAAATAACCTGGAGAAATAAGGTCCAGGTGAAACCCCCAGAGGGTGGATGTAATACTGGTCAGAAAACTGCTGGCAGAGCACTTACCTAGAACTCACAGCAAGCCAAGGGATCCATCAGGAAGAGCTGTGAAGGGAGCTGCCCTGATGCTGGCACTAGTCAGTGTTTCACAGAACCAGGAGTACACACTGCACACTCACAGTGCAAGAGTGTGCTTTACACCCCAAAGGGAACTTGGGAACATCATGGGCTGTGCTGCACCTCAGACAAGGACAGGCTTTACCCCTAAGGAAATCCACCAGCACACACAGACCTGACACAGAGCCAGCCATGGGCAGGGAGGGTGCACATTTGTGGCTGATGAAAGGTTGTGCTCTTGGCAGAAAGGCAAACCCCACACAAAGCTCCTTCTGAACTCTGCACACAGCAAGAAATAGTGCAAACCTCACACTTGTGCTGTTGAGACCACAGGTGGCTTCACACATTGTGCAATATAAATAGTCTGGACACAAAATTCAAGAACTCCTTAGCCAGCTGCAGAGCACCCAGAGGAGAGACACTAAAAGGACATGCTGCCTTGAAGGGTAAATCAAGGTCACTGAAGTTACTCAACCTGGAGTCTCCAAAAGAGACAGGCCTTGGAAAAAGGATGTACAAGTACATAAAAAATAAAAAATACAGAAAGGAACCTCACATTCTCTGTGCCCACTGCAGATGAGTGCTAACATGTTAATTACAACATATGGGGTGCAAGGACAAAAACCTTCCAATAAACCATCAATTCCAGTAATGAGCTAAGCAGAGAGAGCAATGCAATTGCTCCTATGGATGTGTGTGCCCAGAAGAAGGGTATTTATCCTGCCCTGGGCCAAATGGCTGGACTAGCAGAGTTCCTGAGGTCCTTCCCAGTCTACTTTGCACAAGTACACAATATTCTGCTACAACCTTGAGCATTTCAGTAACTTAATCTCTTCCCTTCACGGAAATTGGGTTAAAAATTGGCAGGAAAATCAAGTGCTTTTGATAGATCATGACTCCTGACAGGGAATCTTTGCTATGTATCAAGTGTCAGAATTACTATTTCTAGAACCTATTCAAAATTACAGTAATTATTTTCATTATGCTTGAGTCCTTACTGGTATTTCATGCTTGTGTAGGGCTTTGATGAAAATCAAACTAAAAAAATTTCTAAAATTGGCTTTTTTGTTAACAAAATAGCACATGCTTCCTATTAACACACATCAGCATTTCATTTAGTGCAGGAACTTAAATGTACAGTATATGCTACTTGAATAAAAAAATGCTAAATAATCTGATGGCAAACCTAACTTCCCTTCAACTATTTTTTATGCAAGTATCAACAGTTCTTCTTGGTCTTTGCTATTTTAACCAGGCTCTCTTCTTAGAGTTTAGTAGATTTTAGAGCCATATAATGGACTGCTGTATTTAAAATGCAATACAAATAAAATAATGAAATAACTTAGCCCGGATTTCCTCATTTACAAAACACACTAAATCAACTTTTTATCAGCCCACAGCTGTTGCACAAACACAGGGTGCAATAAAATTGCATAAAAAATTATCCTAATCTCAGACATTTTTGTCCATGCACTCACAAAACTGTCTGCAGAACCCTGAGGAAAAAAAGAGTGGGTGAGTGGCTGCCTGAAAGAGTTCTGCTCTTGCCACCCTAAGTGGATTAACTTGTGAGGTAAAACATTTTGCCTCTTCCTCAGGATGATCACCTTAACCTGCAGCAGCAACTCTGAAATGAAGCTAAGCTGTTCTCATCACTAATTTAGTAACTTCAAACACTTAAAGTAATTTTTCCTGATCATTGCCATGTACAGTGTCTCCTAAGCTGTAAAGGAACTGGGCAGAATCCCAGTGGCCCTTCTCTCCAACACAGAATGCCCCAGTAACAAGGCACCACCTCCCTCAGGGGAGTTCCATGCTCATGATGGCACTAATCAGTGACAGGCCTCCAGAGCTGACCACACAAATCACACACAGCCACCAGAGAAGAGCTCACTTCCAGCTGGGGCAAACTGCTGCAGCCCTCGGATCCAGCAGCAGGACCTGTTTCTACAGCTAAGGGCTTGACCCCAAGGACCCTATTCAAGGGTGTAAAATCACCCTACAAATAACCATCAGTGCTTTCATCCAGTTTAAATACTGAGAGATCTCACAGCACGTTGCCTCAGCTGCCCTGAATCCCCCAGTGTGGGATGGTGCCACAGGCACTATCATATTCATCTCAGAAACAGGAAATACCTGAGGGAAAAGATCAATGCAGTAACACATTCAAGATGAGTCAGGAAGATAAATAGGAGGTCAAATCTTAGTCCTACTATCTCACCACTAACCTATACTCTCTTCCTTTATGGAGATAGAGTCTGAAGGTATGATTAATAATACATGACTTTTTCATATGTAAGGGAAACAGGATTTGCTAGTTAAGCTGCAGCCTTTGTTACAAGTGGCATACACACATCACATCTGGTTTTAGATGTTGTGATAAAAACAGAAAGAAAAAAGGCACCAGTTCCCCACTGGAGCAGTGAGAGATGTGACATGGAAGAAATTACAACACTCTGGACAAAGCAAGAGGAGCCAAGAGTGCTCCTATGCAGAATGAATATGGAGCCAGATATGTATAAACAAAACTGAATTACTACAGCTGAAATGCCCAAGAGAAAGAACTCAAGGAGGAAAAAAGGCTGTTGTGCAATCCTGCCAAAGCACCTCTGGGACAGGCACTCCTGGTGCCAGCACTGCACACAACAGCCACAAAGCTGCTGCACCACACAGAACCACACACTGCCTAAACCTCAACACCCATCTTCCCTACACAGACTCCTCATACTGCTAAACAGCTTCTGGGTATAAATCTTCAAATATCAATATCAAATAGCACTCCAGACAAAGAGGCTTTAAATCACTGCTCTTGTTTGCTGCTGCAGCAGCAAACAGATTTGTTAAGACCTATTTTTTTTAAAAAGTGTGTGTGCAGGTGTCTGTCAATATGGTACTTAAGGCTAAGTGCACTTGTATATAATTTGGTTAAACCTATAATTTTCTATTGCTTTTGGGGGATAATGTGCCATTTGTGGCCTCAGTAGCAGATCTGAAATCTAGGAAAATTGTTTCTAAACTACAGACTCAGACTTTAAGGCATGACCTCTCTCTAGATGCCACAAAAAGAAACATTCACAGTAACTGTATTACTTTAGGGAGAAACAGAAAAAAAATAGAAATGTCATTCCTATAAAGTACTGGGGGGTTAGCTGCATTAAGCACAGCCTGTGTGTAAAATCCCTTCCACCTCACAAGGAGAAGCAAGTCCCAGAGACTCTCCCCACAGCACCAACCTGTGCCTCTGATCACTGACAGCCAGCTCCCTACCTGCCACTGTCCTCAGCATCTGCTTTTCTTGCTCTGTACAGGAAGTATGTGCTCCTATGTCTCCCAAGCATGTGTTATTTATGGTTTTCTTTTCAAAGAAACTTCTTTTTAAAGAAGTACTCTGCTTTAGCTGGGAAGTGGAAGACCACGCATGGAAAAGTGATCTTTGAAAGCTTTACTGGATCTTTTCTTATCACGTTGTGACATAAGCACCCACAAACCAGTGCTTGTGCTTGGCTGGCAAGGGCACTTGAGCAGTGAGGCGGGTGGGCAGGAGAGCAGGCAGCAGCACTGGGCTGCTCCCCGTGCCCTGCAGCCCTGGGCACGTACCTGGTCAGTCCTGCCCTCGCTCGGCGCGCTGCTCCGGCTGCGCGCGTCCTGCTCCTCCTCCAGGTCAGACACGTCCTCCAGCTCCTCGGGGCTCTGGGGAGGGAGCACAGGTCATTCTGGGCGGGGAGGAGAGGGCCACAGGGTGGGGAGGAGAGGGTCACAGTGTGGGGAGGAG
>JAODLH010000424.1:569583-582311 GCA_027575645.1 Cossypha caffra
GGGGTCACCTCCCCTGTGCCTGTGTCCCTGCAATAATGGGGACACTCCCTGTGCCTGTGTCCCTGCAATACTGGGGACACTCCCCTGTGCCTGTTTCCCTGCAATACTGGGGACACTCCCCTGTGCCTGTGTCCCTGCAATACTGGGGACACCCCCTGTGCCTGTGTCCATATAGCAATGGGGACACTCCCCTGTGCCTGTGTCCCTGCAATGACGGGGACACTCCCCTGTGTGCTGGCCATGAGCTGGAGGAAGCCCAGCACACTGCAGAAGGGATGGGATTGCTGCTCTGGCTGCAGGGGCTGCCTGGGGCAGGGCTGGTGACAAAGCCATTCTCAGGGACACACAGCTGTCCCTGTGAGCACCCCCAGGCTGCCACAGCCTCACTCCAGAGGCTTCCCAGCTCTCTGTCCCTCACGTGGACATGCTCTGCCTTATCCTCACATGGAACTGTGACTCCTTCTGTGGGTGGATTTAACACTGCAGCAGATTCCAGGAGATTTCAAAGGCTAATCACACTGGCCCATATGATCATTTCTCATGTGCTATTTCACACTGGACCATGTTCAGCAAAAAGGAAGGCTTCTACTTTCCAAAAAATTGTGTTCAGCTTGCTAAATAATCAGGTTTTCTTCTATTTTCCATAATTCTATGCAGACTTATTCATGTATCACGAGGCACGCAGAGTAACAAACTAATTTTAAATTAATATTATTGCTCCAATTTCCTAATAATTGAAGTACTTGGTACAGCAATTACCTTGGAGGTCCTGTTGTTGTTTGCTAGGCTACACTGGAGAATGGTGCAGTAAAACAGCAACTTCAATCCAATCCTTGTGCTAGAGGATGCACAGCACTCCCCTGCTGCAACACACTTCCCTTTAGTACTTGTTTATACTGATTTTGTTGATAATATAGTGAAGGGACTCCTTTGTCTCTATTTTAAGAGCAGACTGTAAGTCCCAGGGTTTCTCAGGAAATTCGGTAGCATCAGTTTTGCCAACCTCTACAGGATTTTTTCAGGTGAAAGGAACTCACAAATACCATCTTCCACTTGTCAGCCTCAGTGGAGGGTATTTTCTTTTTCCAATTCTCCAAAGGATTTTTTCCAAGGTTTTTTCTTCTGTGAGTCAGTTTCCCTGTTATCAACATGTCTCCTTATGTCCACCTCCCTTCACCAACTGCATTCCAACCCTGAGCACACTTTCAAGGAAACAACCTGGTGTGATTCAAGTTGGCAAGCAACGTTAATTTTAAAAAACCCAAACCAAAAGGAAGGAAGCTGTCATCAAAAGCAGAACCTGAACTGAAATGCACCCATGGAATCCTAAGGAATTCTAAAAACAGAAACCAAAAGAACTCAGGGAAGCAATAAAGAACCAATTAATCCCAAACCCTTTCCACTGTCACACTGCTTTATCAGCAAGGACAGGCAGGACAAGAGGACAGACCTGACACTGTGACACAAAAGCCAAAGCAGAGAGTGACACAGACCCAGCACTGTCCCCTACCCTTGTGCAGAACTCAGATCACAATCTAGCACTAGACCACTCAGACCCCAATCTAACACACACCATTATCATTACTTTCTGAAGTCCAGTGACATTCTGAACACATTTGTGCTGCACCTCATTGCTTCTCTGTGCCACACTAAAAAGATCCATCCTAGCAGACAGAAGGTTCTGCAGTGATAATAGTGAGTGAGAAATTCCACCCAAGGCACGGAGCTGAAGGAAATACAGCAAAGATCTCTGAGGCAGGACTGCAGCAGCACTGACAGGGCTGACTGCAGCACCACACTCCAGCCTGAGCCCCCAGTGCTGCTCAGAGCTGCAGCCTCCACTCCCAGGCTTGCCTTGCTCACACTCCACTGAGCCATGTGGCAGGAGGCATATTTCAATAGAGTATCTATGATTTGTTACATTTTACTGTGCTTCCCAGTGTTGGTTCCAGTAATTCAGTCTTTCCCTTTTAACAGCATAATATTCATTCCATTTCTTTAATATAATTTATATTAGACAGTAAGCACCAAATGGCAAGGAAGGAATACACACCACTTTTTCTTGCTCTAAGAAAAAAACCCCTCAGTAAAGATTTTAATGTTCCAGAAAAAATACTGTTATGTGCTTAAGTTTCCAATGAGCCACTAAACCAGAGCTATCAAATAATTCTGGAAGGTTCTGTCTTTCTGAAAGAGAAGGGTAATTTTGTGAACAATTAAAAGCATAATCATGTGTGACACTTACAATGTAATTTAATCCCTACACTGGGAAGAACTGACATTTAAAGTAGTATGCAAGTCAAAACTGTTTATGCTGTACATAAGCATATTGACTCCTGTGTGTGACCCTGTAATCCCAGCACGAGGAGATTTCCATGGAAAGCCATGCAGCAATTTGCTGCTGGGGAGCTCATTCCACAGCCCTGCACAGTGCCTATGGCTGTGTAGCTTGGGCAGAAGACAACCCAGAATTGCCAGGATGGATAATTGCACATGGATCTTACAATGGATGCAGTATGCAGCTGACACCACCACCACCATCTCTGTATCAGCATTTCTGAAATCATTTGGTATTTTTGTCTGTATCTACCCGTGAAGTGTTTCCTTTTTTTTTTTTCTTAAACAAAACACAGCACAACATCCTTTCCATTAGCTGACACTTAAACTGGAAACCTAAGGCAGGCTAAAGAAAACTCCATTTTTACCTGGAGAAGATGGGTCATACATTCCTGTGCTGAATGCAAACAATGGGGCATAAACACAGCCAAGAATAACAGAAGTATTAGAGACTAGCAGCAGCATGCAGTGCAGCAAGCAGCTTCCTTTCATAAGGAGGTTTAACCCACACTGTAGCTTTGCTTTGACCCATCAATTCCCCACTACTGTTCCAACAGATAACCCTAAAAAGCAAACAGTGAAGTCAGAGGTGTCTGGAGGAGGGCCCTGGGTAAGACTCCACTTTCAGGTTGGACCAGCTGATCTCCTGAGGGCCCTTCCCTCTGAGAGCCTCTGTGCACACTTCTCTTTCCCCTCGTGGAAAACAGAGTGAGACAAGTGAAGTGTGTGATAGGGAAAAGGAAGATACTGCAGTATTGCTGCCTTGAAAGAAGGCTCCTTTAGCCATAATATTTTGATAAAAATATAAAACAACCAAGTAGTATTAAAAGAATTTAAAGCAAGGGGGGGAGAAACAAACAGGTGTTAACATACAGAAACTGCAGGTTGAACACTATGCCATCCCAGTGGTGAGCTCCTGGTACTGCTCTAAAGACACACTTCCATTTGCTCTCAGGGTGCTGCATGGGAGCTGCAGCTTGGCAGAGGAAAACATCTTCCCCATCAGACCTGCACACAGGACTGCCTGCCAACATGGAGTGCTTTCTCACAGGCTTGTTACAGCTGCAATCAGAGTCTGCTCCTGCAGCACACACAGAAAACAGCACAGCAGCTCTACATCCTGCTCCTCAGAGGAGGGGCAGCTGCTTCTGGCACTCCTCTGCACTGCATGCCTCTCTGCACTGAAGTAACAGAACACAGGGACATGGCAGGAGCATTCCAGAACTGTACACAGGAGGATAAAGGGGGCACTGCTTCTAGTCACTGTTCATTTTGTATGTAAAAAGAGCCCAGCATCTAAAATCAGCCATCTCCCTGTAAAGTCTGAGGAAACATCTGGAGCCTGGGAGTGGGGCAGCAGTCAGGAAGATGTACAAAGAACCAAAAAGTTAAAACCTGTTAATCTCAAAGTGCAGAAATGCAGAAGAACACAAAAGCAGACAATTTCTCTGGTCTTTTATTAAAAAAAAAAAAAAAAAAAAAAAAAATCCACCATTTCCTAACTACCCTGTGGATGGGCTCTACTTCAATGTTTTAGCAAAGGGGACCTGAAGAAGGGGGAGGAGGGGGGGCCACCCATCCTTGAGTGAAATAATATTTTATCTGTGCTCTGGCTTCCACTCCTGTGTCCCAGATGGGAAGGGTAAGCATGTGCTTTTTTTCCTCTTCTGTCTCTCTCCCCTCTACCTGAGATGTGAATACACTATCTGTTTTTAAAAACAATAAACTATCTGTATTTCTACTCACACATTTTTTGCCCCTTGTGGGAACACCTCAGCTTTCAAGATCAGGTGTTTGCTATGGCAATAGAGGCAACTCCACACTACAGCTATTTCTTAGGGTAACATCCTGCCCACGTGTCAAGACAAATGGATGCAACTGTCAAGGACAAAACAAGAAGTTGGTATTATTTACAAACACACTACTGAGCAGCCTTTTGCTCTGTAAAGCAACCAAGTCATCAACAGTAGCACACTGAGAACCAGAAGTCATCTGATCTGCTGAAGAGACTAAAGGCCCTAAACTAATGAAACTGAGACCTTTGAGAGTTTGCTATATTGTGCATAAACATGAAATAGAAGCAAATTGATATGTATAGCTGTTTGCCAGAAAAGAGGGATTTGCTTTATTTATATGGGAAGACAAATTCCCCTGGTACAAACCAGATATTAGCATTTTTTAAAATGTCAGCATGTTACATGGAAATGTATGCTGAGTGTGTCCCAAAACTGTTCAGTACAGAGCATTTTGACAAGGTATCTGCAAGGCAGAGTCATAATAATAATAATGACTGACTCTATGATACTAATACTGATCTAATTTATACCAAGTATTTGTACATTATGAGAAGACTTCCCAGGTATACTGTGAAGAACATAGACATTTTTAGAAAATATGTATGCAGGTGAATTAAGATATGAAAGGTAACCCATGTGGGATGGGGCTTCAAGTTTTCCCATAATGGTACTTCAGGGTTGGGGATGGTGACCTGAGATGCTAAAAGCCAAGTACTATGGCAGGGACAAGCAGCTGTCAGAAGCTTTTACCTGCAGGTTTGCAAGCTGATTGTGGCACTAAACATTTTTAACTCACCTCTGATTTGGGTCCTACAGCACAAACTAACATTCTCCTTTCATGTGACTCAGGATAAAAACCTGAGAAAGGAAGAGCTGTCCCACTATCCTTATCAGACACCAGTATTTCTTCTGCACTCTTTTTAAAGACATCACATGAATACATTTTTTTGCAGTCACACTGCATCCAGAGGTATCAGTCTTTGGGTGACAGGACTGAAGCTGACAAGGAGCAAGGAAGGAAAGGCCCTGACCTCCTTAGGTCAGAAACAACCAGAAAGTGCTGAGAGGTGCAGGACCCAGTGGCTACCTACTGCTGCAGAGGTTCTGCCTCTTGTGCAGGTGGTGTAGGATAGACAAACATGAAGAAAAAGGTTTGTGTCAAACTTCTCAATGTGAGTTTGCACTGGATTAGCATCACTCCTGTATTTCAGACCAACAACAATGAAGTTTAGCCAGGCTGTATGAACTGGTCCTCATCTGTCTGTTCCATGAGGTCCCAAGGCCCTCTTAGAAAAACAAACAGAACTGCAGTACATGTCTGCCTTTCTCATATGTTTCCCTGTTTTGCATTGTTTCCTTCAGCTTTAAACAGAGGTTCAATTCATGCCTGTTACTGCTGCACTGCACACGACCTAACTCACTTCAACTACCAAAATAAAAACAGGCAGAAAACCCTGCATGTGTAGGATAATTCTGTCCTTAGTAAAAGCCATGGTAGAATTTAAACTAGACACTCATTAACTGAGAGGTTTGCATCACTTGCTACCTTCGTCCTGTCCTAGAGGTTCCATGTTCTAAAAATTCCTGTAACACAGCTGGCAGTAAGATAATGAATTCTGCTGTGATGTCTCTTACTGAGAGAAATCAACTGTACTGAAGAACTCACACACTCTGTTAAGGATGAATTCTTACATCTCTCTAAAACAGAACAAAAAACCACACCAGATTTGCAACCAACAAAATTAAAAAGGGAACCCATCCCAGGGGTATTCTGAGAAAGCCAAAACATAAGAAGAAGCATGTATGCTGCAGGCTCCTGAATGTGTAACTGAACTGAGTTTGACTTTCCAAAGGAAATTACAACACACAGTAAAAGACTGGTAGCTAAAGAAACAGGAATATGAAGAATTGATTGAAGATGCAGGGAGGATCTAATGAAATAGAAGAATCTAGGTAAGACAGAAAGAATAACAAATGCTTTGCTGCAGTTTTCAGGAGGGGCTGGGGGATGGTGCAGGGAAATCAAGGAACAATGTGCAAAACAAACTCAAAAAGCCTAACACCATAAATTCCTGAGGGAACCTACAGTCTCCATGCCAGAATCCTGAGAGAAACAGCACAGAGAACACCCATTCAGCAGAAAGGATTTTTAACAAATGCTTTTGTGTTAAGAACTGCAATTTCAATACACATTCTCCACTTCTCACAAAATTAGGGAACATGGGCTCCTAAACACTGCTTCCATGAATGTAAGAATAGTAAAAGCATTTTGCATAGTGTATGAACCTTCTGCCCTCTTTTTTGTCTCTGTAAAACCTGAACAGCTTCTCACTTGTTTATCCTCCAAAAAGAACCAAGTATTCTGTGACTTGGTGACTTTGTTTCCACTGTTCTTGATATAATTCTTAGGATGACTGATAGTGCTTCAGCTACCAGTAGTTATTATTCTTCTGAAGTAATTTCTTTCCATCGAGTTTATACTCTAAGGGGATATTGCTAGCTGTTACTTCAATCCAGTTGTCTCATATTTTTCAACTAAAAAAGCCTTCATACAGAAGTTTTTTATAAAAGTTCTACCATTAATCTTAACATTCTGCAGCATTTAATATGTGCTGTCTCAAAAACCATCAACCTGTTTCCTTTGACTTTTCTACTTATTTCACATGGCAGAACTAGCATTAATTGTACTATTTAATCTAATCTATTTCTGCAACATCAATATTCTGATTAAAATGTTATCCAGATAATGTACAAATGTTCCTGTGCAAGATCAAACCCACAAAATCTCTAAGACACAGCAAAAATGGAATGGTTAGAGTAAAAAAAATGACTGAGAAACATGGATACTCCCTGAATCAACTATCTATTGCTTTCAAACTGACACCTACCACTGCATTAGGCAGTCCTTGCAAGTGAGCAATGAAAAGCTTCTTAAGGGAGCTCCTGGTGCTCCAGAGGGACTTTATTACAGCTCAGCAGGACAGCACAGCTGCCACCCTGGAGCTGCTCCCCAGTGGTTCATTGTACCTTCAGGACTGCAGTGAGTGCCTTCTGCAGCCTGGGTTAAGCTTGGACATTGAAATGCACAGCTGATAATTTGCACTAACAATAGTACTGGGCAGCATTTTACAGCTAGAACTCAATTTTTAAATACATTCTCTCTGTGTAATTACATGTTTGAAATGCTTCCTGAGAAACTGATCTGGAGAACTTCTGCTTTTACAGCCACATTGAACAACTGCCCCCTGTGAATGAGTGGCCTCAATTATTTTTTGATCATTGAGTTCTCAGCCTGATTCAGCCTTGCAATCAATCCCCTGTAATCAAGGAGGTGCCATTCGCTGGCACTATCAGCACTTTGGCCACAGAACATTTCATTTCCTCACCCTGGCTGCTACACCAACCGTGTTCGTCTGAGTAACCACCAGATTTACTGGAGCTTCCAGGAAACTGGCATTGGCTGGAATGTACCTAATTAGGAGTGCAAATACATCCTGACTCAGAAAATGAATGCCAGGGTTCCTCAGCACTCTGTGCTGGCCATCACCATCTCTAATGGCTGCTGGAGTAGTTAACTTTTTACCAAACCTCAAAAAACTTTCCCATGGCTGTGGCTGAACAATAGTACAAAGCAAAAGTTTTTAAGTAGAAAGCTCACGTCCTTTTTAACAGCTGTTTTAAAATCTCCTGAGCTCTCACCAAGACTTGGAAAGCAGCACTGGAAGATGGCCCTGACAGAAGGGATTCTGCTCTTACTGTCCACTCAGGAGTTGTGCAGGGACTCCTGGTTTCATGGGTACACAGTGCATGCACTGCACACTGGGCACTTCCTGGCCCTTGGCCTGCTACAGTCTCTTCACAGCTGAGATTTCCCCCAAACTACCTGAGTGACTGTCCACACACACACACCCACCACACAGGACTCCAAGAAAACACAGTTTCCTGCAGAGCTGTGTCTGCCTCTTCACACAAACTGACTGAAGCCTTGTTACACTCCTCAGCGCATTTCCCAATTGCCCAAAAATGCAAAACTCCAGGAAGAAATGCTCAAGTCATGATCATGGAATTCAAGCCTAAGAAGACTGGACACACAGAAGATTCAGATCTCCCTAAGAAACACGAGCAACTTTGTAATCTTAGAAGACCCAAGAGACCCTGAGACACGAAGGGGAAGGAGGGATGAGCAGCACAGGCTGAAAGAAGCTCACCTAGGAAAAAATAAGATGCCCTAATGCAAACTTGCTAGCCTGTGTTCACTGACACAGGAACTGATCAGAGACCTAAGGGAGCACCACCCACCATCTGGTTTGTTTGTTCTGGACCTGCATCAGGCTCACAAACTCTTACTGCTGTGAGATACCAGCTGGATGTTTCAGGGTCTCTCTTCAGTACACAAACAGCTTTCTAAGTAACAACTGCAATAGGGCTAGGACATTCTAATCGTTTTCCACACTTGGATTCCCACTTTAACTTACACACTACAGTATGTTAAGACATGTTCTCCACATTAGAATGGTTTTGGCTGGAAGGGACCTTTAAAGGCCACCCAGTCCAAGCTCCCTGCAATGAGCACATCAGTTTGCTCAGAGCCCCCTGCAGCCCAGCCCTGAATGCTTCCAGGGATGGGGCCTCTCCCATCTCCCTGGGCAACCTGTGCCAGTGTTTCACCACTCACATGCTAATAAATTTCTTCCTTTGATGGAGCTGAATCTCTCCTCTTCCAGTGTGAAACCATTACCTTTGTCCTCCCCCAACAGGCCCCAGTGAAAAGTCTGCTCCCATCTGATTCACCAGCCCCCTGTAAGTACTGGGAGCTACAGTACAGCCTCCACAGAGACTCTCCAGCCTGAACAGCCCCAGCTGTCCCAGCCACTCCCCATGGGAGAGCTGCCCCACCTCTGATCCTCTCTGTGCTCCTCTGGACCCACTCCAGCAGCCCCTGTCCTTCCTGCACTGGGACCCCAGGGCTGGAGGCAGCTCTGCAGGTGGGGTCTCTGAAATGCAGCAGAGGGGCAGACCCACCCCCATCACCTGCTGGGCAGGCTGGGCTGTAACAGGTGTGTATTCACAGGAAAAGGAATTTCTTTCTTACCATGTTCTCAACTGGAAAGTCAATGCAGAAGACAAACTTCCTTTAAACATTAATAACAATATAGACAGATTTTTCAATCTTATTTTAAAACAGAACTGCTGAACACAGACATTGCAGCTCAGCTGTTTACCATTTTTATGAAGATATTTGGGGGAAATTTTGCATCTAACAAAATTCTGGTTTGAACTTTAAAAATAAGCTGCTCTGATTCAGTTTCTACTTCAGGAAAAAACTCAAGGGTGACCACAATGATCATAACTGTGTAATACTGAAAGAAATCAGGTTAAGTCTTCTGGTGTTGGGCTCAGAGAACTTGATATGAGACTATCAGAATCACCTGGAAATACACTCTCTCCTACATTCCACGGGTTAAAGCTGAAGAACTACAAGAAGATTTGGTTTTGTACCTGCAAGTTAGCAGTTACTGAAGTGAATGAAGATGGTTACCAACCAAACATAACTATGTATTTTTAAAGAAGTAAAGACATTTTTCTGCAACATTCTGATGTGGTACTCCATGCAATTCCAGACTTCCTGAGTTACAATCACACACGTTTCACTGTATCCCAAGTTCCCCAGGTCAGTTCAGCCTGGATGTGAGCTTGGGGGCAGCTATCTCACACACAGTTGTGAATGCTCCTGAAAATGCCCTGCCACCCTGACCCATCCCAGCCACGAGGATGAAAAGAACAAGTGACAAACTCACCCGAATCATCATGACTGAGCACCTGATGTTGTGAATGGCATCATACACCTTCTTGGAAATGTCCACAAACTGGTTGTCATCAAACAGATGCACTGTGCTCTTGCTTAAGCTCTCCAATGCAATATTTACTTGATTAATAAACTCTGGAATCACTGTTTAAAGAAAAAATTTAAAATTCAGTCAGCATAAAAAGGATAGAACATGCAATATATTTTCTTTCTGGCAAAACACCTGGCATTGATAAAAACTTTATTTTCTAAAAAGCATTACAGTAATAGTGCAATTACTTTTAAGTGAGAATACATTTGTAATTTTTATCACAGTTATAAAAATGCCCACGGTGAGCAAGTAAGCTGTGGGTGGTTGTGCAGTACTACAAAGAAGAAGTAAGTTTTAAAAAGAGGAGCTGGGGAAGCAGTTGTGAAAATTTGTTGGTGATATGAATAGCAATTCTACCCAAAGAATCAGGATGAATAACCTGGAACTACCGCTGAACAGACTCCCACTATTTCAGATCTGCTGTCAGTCTGAATGGAGATATAACTAGCTGAAGACTCATGCTTATTCTTCAACTGAGAAGTCCCACAACTGTAACCTGTATTTACCAGGGCAATTCACCTTGTTTGATTCAATAAACAAACTGTGCATTTGGAGGCAGTTTGATATGCACCTGTGCTTTACCCAGAGCAGCCTGGGCATTTTCTTCTGCTGCTCCAGGCCTTATTCTGCACAGTGCCTGGCAGCACTGTAGCTCCCTCAACCCACCACACCCATCTGAAACAAAGAAACCCAGCACAGAATGTGGAGGGTTCGCGGATGGAAAATCCACCACACACCCAAGGACCCCAAACAAGCCCAGAACAAACTCATTTCCTGTCACTTGGAGTCTGAGGATGCAGAAGAAACAAATGCAGAAGGATAAAACTCAACCTGTGTAATATTCAGTATGAACAACAAACCCTGTGGTACTAAAACTCTCTCTTTGGCAATGTGTTGGTTTCACATACTAATGTTTTTTGTGTTCCCCCCTTCACTCCACAATTCCACCCTGTGCAATTCACAAATTCTTAACACATGAAAGCAAAAATACCAATACAACGAATGTGGAACAGTTCAGGCAAATTTTGACATCTAAAATGTATCTGTAGGCAGACAAAGCTTCAGCTGAAGACAACTGGATTTCCAAATTAGAAAACTTGGCAACTTAATACTTTAAGTAGTAGGAAAGGAGCTGTAATAACGCTTTCCCCCCAGCTTTAACGAGGAGGCCACATAACCCTTGGAGACACTTAAATTCATTCTCAAATTACCATAACTTCACTGCCTTTAAGCCAACAAGTAGTTACCAGTTAATTTGAAAAACATGGTATCTAAACTCAGTGCTACCCTGTTCAGATGATCACTGGAATTGTCTCACTTTCAAAAAGGTCAGTGGAAAGACTTATAACAAAAAATACAGAAAAAAGACAAAGTACCTTTTTCACTTGAAGTAAGGAGAACAAGTGGCTATGCATTGCTAAAAAGAAAACAACACACCACTGAGGGAGAACTTGTCATCATTTCCCCACTTTTCTTCCTCCAGTTAAACAAAGATTTTGGCCCCTAGACTATCAAAATAATTCCAAGTGGAGCAACCCAGGCTGCACTTGGGTACAGAACCACCCCCTCAGGGCCCTGCTCTGGCACCATTTCAGATGGGGCTTTGCAGCAACAGCACCTTCACACAGACAATTAAAACAAAAACTATGCTGTAATTCCAAAATATGTCCACACCAATCTGCTAATGAAGTGTGAAAATACACTTGGGCTATCAAACATGCCTTATTTCCTGGTCATTTCCCCTCAAATCCAAGACTACTAGCATTCATTTCAGTTTTGAGCTCCCAGCCAATGACTCAAATTAAAAAAAAACCAAAGCACTTTGGTGCATATATGAGCTCGTAACTGACATCCAAAATACTTCATAGAGACAGGCAACCCTCTGAAATACCATGTGAAGTGGACCTGAATTACACCAATAATATGCATCTTTCCTGTGCTTGACCTTATTTTTCTAGGCAGCCTAAATATAGTGGAGTAGTAGATGCAACAGGAAACAGTGGAAATGATTCATTTTTTCAGTCTTTCAAAAGCAAAAGTGAACAAGTAAAATTAAAAATATCAAGTGTTAGACAATTGAGAAGTACTAATTTTTTATGGGGATTTGTTTGTGGCATTTGGACATTTTATTTCTGGTTTTTTTTAGGTTCTATTTTGTTTCTCCTGCAACAAAAATGAAAAGCAAATTTCAATATGAGCATCTGTAATTCTGCTTTCCCTGAGGGGGAAGGTGCAGAAAGGAGGATGCTTAGAAAATACCAATATGTTCATAAGCATAATGTTCAAAGTCCCTAAAGTAATTAAAGATTTCACACTATCAAAAATACGTTCTTGAAATTAACCTAATTTGTTTTAAAATTCATCAAGTGTTCCCTAATTGCTCTGCTTTTTAAATAATACTATTCATATTTCCTTACAGGCATGCCTTCTCAGTCCTCTAATATTTCTGCCTGATTTTGTCATCTTCAATCAAAAGCAATTAATGAACCCAGTCTGTAGTTTAATAGCTGTCAGGGCCCAGCTCTTCATACAGAAAACTCAGCTTCACTCACCCCTTGACTCTGTGCCTGTTATTTCTAACAACAGAATGACCAGGAAAGCAGATTCTCAGCCTTGCAGGAGGCACTCCCACCTCTCAACAGGGCTGTGTTAAGTGGTGAACACCACTCAGCCACCATCAAAGAAGCCTGACATTGAA
>JAODLH010000424.1:620081-643693 GCA_027575645.1 Cossypha caffra
TTCCTTTTCTTGGAGACTTCTCACAGCTGCAGAGAGGATTTGAAACTGCAGAGGGAAATGAAGCAGTGGGGATGGATAACTGTACCCCTGTGACACCCACCTGGGACTTCTGCCCAGCTCCACACCATGCACAGCAGGAATACCCAAAGTGTGGGGACATTTGAAATAGCAGCAATGGCTTCACAAACCATTATACACCCTCATCTTCCACTGCTTTCCTACTGAAAAGTGATGAAAAATTTTCAAAGCATATAAAAGAACAGTTGGATTCTGAAAATTATCATACCTGACACAGCAAGGAAATCATCAATACTTGTTATGTCATCCACAGCTTCAGTAAGAACACGGATGTGATTCTCCCACGTGCTCCTATACATCTCCATGTTGCTTTTCACAACTTGACTTTTTGGTCTGGCAGCAAGAGCTAAAGCAGCATTAATAACCTGTACCAAAAACAGACAAAACTAAATAATTATTTCTTCAGAAATCAAATCTTACATTTTACTTAACACAGCAAAGCAGCATTCCTGCTCTCCAAACAAAAGCTTTGCTCAGCTTGTGGCTCTGTTCTCAAGCAGAAATATCAGTTAGATGTTCCTTGGGCCAACTTCCAGCTCAGCTTCCCAAATTAAGAAGCTGATGGAAGGGGACAGCAGAATCCCAACATTTTGGTTTTAGTTGGAAAAATTACACTCTTCCAGTTTGCAAGATATCAAGTACAAGGAGGTTTTCATTACACACACTTACCAGAACAGCAAACATCAGTTCTGAGTTTAAGCTCTTTAGCATCCAGAGCTTGCTATGGAGTGTCTCCACAGAGTAGCAGCCTCTGCCATGTGAAATGGGGAGGCTTTGCCAGAACAGGTGTGTCTTTCAGGATCAGAGGCACAGCACAACTCATACTACACCTAGACAAAAGCAGCAGACTGGTTGTGCTAAATCACTCCAACTAAAATCAGGAATTATGTCCACATGAAGATTTCATCTCTTTCAGAAAAGACTAAGTGAAGATGCAAACACTGGATCCCAAAGTGATTCTTTCTATAGATACTTCTTCAGCCAATTAGCTAGAAATATTTTTTCCTAATATGGAAGTTTATTGATGTTACATACATAAACATTTTTAAAATAAACTAACACACATGCTGGGTAGAAGCTGAACATTAACCTTGCACTTGCCTTTTTTCCCTTCTGAACACTGCTTATTTATCAAAGGGGGAATGATTTTAAGACAACTAAACATCAAGCAAAACATGGGGACAATAAAAACAACACACCCTTGTTGCTGAGTATGGGAGAGAATTAAAAAGCACAGGAAGAGCAGCAGGAAAAGAAGAAAAACAACATCAGAAATGAAATATATTACAAGTTATCCTTTGCTTTCTGAAAAAGGAAGAAACCATTCAAACTGTACACTGGCTCTGGGAAGAGTCATAAAAAGACTTTGCAGGATACTTCAACAGACCAGAATACACTGTTGCAGTAAGAACAAGAATTCTGCCCTCCCCATTTTGGTCAGCTGGGCTCCTGACTCAGGAACACACATGTGTCACAGCACAGGAAAGAGCAGAAGCTCTGATACTGCCAGAGCAAAAGGCAGCAAGGCTGGCATCACACAGGCACCACTTCGTACTGGGGACCATTCTTATAAAAGTGGGATGCATTTGTAATTAATAATTCTTCCAATTCCAACTCTAAACAGCTGAAGATGTTGGAAAGCAGGTTTCAAGCAGTCAGCACATGGATTTCTGTCCAAATCATACACTTTGTTAGGATGCACAGCACACCCAAAACTCAATTAAGAGCCTGTCCCTGTACAGTTGCAGAGAAGGTGCTGCCTCCAGTTTCTGTTTCAGAGAACACACAAGATACAGAACTTCCCACATGCAATGCAATATATAAAAGCCCATTTCTGCTTGGCTCTACAGCAGCTTTCCCAACACTCCTAAAAGTAAGAAATTTGCAGGAGTTGAGGCTTCAATTGTTTTCATTCCTATCACACTTCATCCAATTTCACAGGATCAATTTTCTAAGCCAGGGGTTCAAAATTTCACCTCAATAATTCTTAGGTCACATTGGTCCTGTTTTGATTTACCACACTAACTAGTTTAGGTTTTAAAATGTGTCCATCAAGACTGAAATACTGAACAGGTAATTTCTAACTTTTCTATTTAAGCCCCTAATTAGATACTAACTGAAAGTCAAACTCTATTCTAGTTGAATACAATAAAGTCTTCTTCTTACTGCATTTTCTTCTTTGTTTTGGCAGATTTACCAGGTTGGCTCTGCCAAAAGTAACAATGAGATTGTGCAGAAAGCTGTTTCAGTATCAGAACCAGCATCTTTTTACCTCATCAAAGATAAAAAGAACCAACTTTTGTCTCGCCTCATGCAGTAATGAGGTGAAGTGCTTGGGAAGATCACCAAAACTGTTGGATAACGCAGCCAACTTGATCAGGTGGGTGCATTCAGAAATCCTGATGACTCCAGCTATGTCTGGAAATGAAGTCCCAAAGCCTGCAGTAACTACAGCCCAGGCAGGTGGGCACCCTGCCCTGACAGCACAGATGCACTGGCACACGGGCTGAGGCTGCAAACCATCACTCTAACCACCTCAGCAACACAAACCAGAGCATTTACCTAAGGCTTCCCTCAGGAAATTCACAGCTGCAGGTGAAATCAGGTCCACCCCACACAAAGGCAGCTAATCCAGAATTAAACATTAAAGGTGACACTGTTCCTTATGGCTCCCCTGGTACATTGTTCCACCAGCTTCCTCAAGTGTGGAAACAGCTCCCAGACAAACATACCACAGAACAATTCAGACTGCTAGCAACAGAACCAAAATCCTGTCATATCTCAATGGCAGAGCACACTACAGACCCCATGTCTTTGTCCTGCCTGGAAACCACATCAAAGTATGAGACTGACAAGCCAAGCAAGGCTGCTGAAGTTTGGCTAAGCACAGATCTGGTGAGAGCTTTGCTCTACCTGGAGCTGTCCCAAAGCCATGATCCACATGCATGGTCCAGACCATGTACTCTCAGTCCAGCCTAACTAACCAGAAGACATACATTATGACAGAAGTAAAATGGAGACTTAAAACCCTCCTCTCCTGTAAAAAGAAGAAAATAAACTCAAACTTCATACTGGGACATACTCAGACTCACTAACAAGAGACCAAGTGGGAAATGCCACTTCCTTAGGCTTCATGAAGTTTATTAGCTTTTCTACTTCACTCCAACTATCATTCATAGTGTAGATTTATCATCTGAATTGGCCTCAAGAAACAATGAGTGCAAAACTAATCAGAAGTCCCTGTTTCACCACTGCTTCCTGATCTAAAATAAGGTTAACATTTGTTACTGGCTAATTAAATATAGCTTTATTCTATCTTATTACAGCATTATCAGGCTGTTCAAATTCCATTATTACTTTTTCCCCATTTGTATTTCTGCACACAAATATCACAGTTCAGGTTAGCAGAAAGTTGCTACTACTCCAGCTCACTGCTGGGGCATTTCACTAGGAGCTAAATTACCAGTTGTCAAATAAATCCTTGGACTTATGAGCAGAACCTAGGCAAGGACAGCATCTGCTATCATTAACTACCCAGCAGCAATATAATATGTCCTCATCAAGTACAGAATACATCATACACTATACATTCCATCAAATGAGAATCAGTCTCTGAGGTTTAACTGCACAGTGATTACACAAGGTGAGAGAAGCTTGAAGACACAGCAAAATGGTGACAGCAATAAAATAATCCTGCTTTCTACTAACTTCTGAACATCTGGCTGCTACATCAAAATGCAGGTACATTCAAATGAAATGTGAGGTGTGCACAGAACATGCAGCTTCAGGGGCATACTCCCGTGCACAGTGGCTAAAACAGGGCATGTGAGGGGCACAAAAATCAAACATCAAGACACAACAGGCCCACAAGCCCACAGCTGGACATTGCTCATGCAGTCAGCTTAAGAGTGGCACAGTTACTCCTTCAGTGCACAAGTGACAACTTGGGGACAGCAGACATCCACCCTGCCACAGCAGGCAGGGAAGCTGTGCTCAGTGAGATGGTGCCTTTAGGGAAGGGTGAGTCATCCAGCCCGAGGTCAGGCAAAAGGAGACAACCCAAGAGTAAAAGGGGCATATGCAGGGCTGGATTAACATCACAGCAGAATACTTTTACAGTCTTTCAATTAAAAAATACAACAAAAGAAGCAACGGCAAACGTTTGTTATGGCAGTGACAACAGCAGAAGAAAACTAGAAACTTCTTAGAAATTAAATATAAGGATATTCTGAATACCAAAAACTGTTAGCATCTCTAACCAAAACAAGAAAACTACCTTAATAGCTGAGGTTTTGTTTGGTGATTATCTTTCTTTTCAGATGAGCAGGAGCTGGCCATCCAGCAGATTAATTTCCAACAAAACTAGGTGGGCAAATGCATCAACTTGACAGAGTAACAGCAGAGGCAAGTTCAGTCAAATATTTCTCAAATATGCTTGAGAAATTTACTTCCAAGAACAGAAGGGTCAGTTCTGGCCTAGTGTAAGGTACTACAGCAAAGCTGTAAGAGCTCACCCCAGGGTAACACCATTTAGAACTTGAGCAGAGTTTTGCTACAGTGAGGTGAAACTTTGTAGGTCTGTATTTTATTGCTAAAGGAAGGATAACAGGATGGTCCTATTCGAGGTGAGGAGTACATCAATGGGTCATTTGAGCCTGGCATTTCTAGAGATCAGAATTCATGTCTTTGTTTAAAGCTGAAACTCTTCTCTGCATCTTACACTGATCCCAATTAATTTACGTAATGTGGCCAGCTTCTAAGCATACTGAACAAGATTAATTGAGGTATGTACATGGATAACACAACAACACACAGAAAATGGGTTTCTGAGCTTTCAGAAGGTGCATTTTTTTCCAAGCTGTTTAGTAAACTAAGTACCTCATGCTACATGCACTGCTTGGGACTGTAAGGAAGAAAACTCATATCCAAGCGGTTTTGACGGAAGAGAATCTGAGGTTTTCCTTCCTTCTTTCCAAAACGAAGACCCGAAGGGCCGAACTGCAGTGCTGAGCCGGGGTGCAGTGACAGACTCCTCACGCCCCGGGGCGGTGGTGGCCGGGGCACAGCTGCGCTGGAACAGGAGCTGGCAGCCTGCTCGGTGCCAGCGGCACTGCCAGGGACCGCTGACAGCACAGCAGGCTCAGGGGCACGGCCAGGAGGCGACACGGCACCACGCCCAGAACACCGCGCCTGGTGAGCCCCCCGGGCTACCCCATACAACACCGAACAAGGCTATGGGCTGGAGCTCGCACCCTGCACGGAGGGAGAGAGAACCGAGCTTTTCCAGCCTGGGGAAAGGGAGGTTCTGAGGGCCCCAGGAGGAGCCCCTCAGCAGGCAGGAGATGACAGAGACAGAGAGGCTCCTGACAGCCAGCATGGCAGGAGGGCATTGTGACAGCAGCCGGAGGGAGGAGCTGCCAGAGACAGCAGGATGCACACAGCAGCGCTCACACCACGGTCAGCCGAGCTGGGCAACAAGTTGCCCAAACAGTTTGTGCAGTCCCCGCCCTTGGACTTTCAAGCCCTGACCAAAGTTTAGAGAACGGTCAGAGCGCAGTCAGAAACTGAAAATTGAAAAAACAGCTGTGAGCAAAAGGCTGCAGACATCCTAAGGTCCCTTCCAACCTGAAGCACTGTTGTTCTGAAATGCAGCAATTACACAGTAATTCTGTGACAAGTACTGAGATCAATTGCTTCTGGAGCAAGAGTGACACTTCCCAGGCTAATCCAGGAAATGTAATAGAAATGCAAACAATGCAACACCACCATGACCGGATTTCCTAGGTCACTACTAGGACACAATGATTCTATTAAAGAAACCACAGAAACATGCTGGCACTCCTCTATTTTTGTTCTTTTAACACAAAATGACAGGGAACTTATTTCCGTCAAGCTGTGCCTTGTACTTCTCTTAACACAGTGGGGGACCTTAAACACACAGGTATACCCAAGCTCTGCAAAAAGAGTAACTATTTACTACTAAGTAAAAAAAAAAAAAAAAAAAAAAACCCAACCTGGAACAAAAAAACCCACTATATTGGTATAAAGATGCAAGGATATGTGACACTGTTGCTTTGGCATCTGCCCTGTAAAGCAATTGCAGCAACACAGATATGAAAAACCAGTAACAATTTAAAAGCTTTGAAAGCTGAATATCTTGTATACAACACATTTAATCATACAATGCATTTCAGTCAATATAAACAAGTAAAACTGAGGTCATGTTGATAACAGCTCTAGACAATACAGACACATTCTATCCAAGGGCTAAACACATTCCAAGAGCAAATAAATTACTGGCTATACTTTATATTACTGACTTGAATTGTCCTGTAAATTCAAAAGGTAAACTCTAAACCCCACTGGAAGCAGCTGAAAGTAGATGCAGAGTAAAGGGGGATTGTTTAATCGTTATATCAAAAGTGACCTACCAAGACAAAGCAAGATTGAACTCCCACAGGAAGCATTCATCCATTTCTGAACACAGGAGAATTTCCATGCACAGCCCACCCCTCTCCTCCCAACATCCCAGAAAATGCTACCTCTGCAGCATTATCTAGGCCTGACAGTTATGAGGAGGTAAGTGTACAGGTGGTACATGACCATAAAGTTTCACACTGTGTTCAAGATTAAGACACCTACTGCTTCAGAGAGACTCAAAAATCCAACAAGAAACAATGACACCATAAGAACTCAGCAACCCCTAAAATGCTAAATGCAGCTGTGAAAACAAGACAAATTATGATCCAAGATAAAATTTCAAAGTCCTGTTTGCAATCTCTACTTCAGCAGAGCCAGTATTTTGAGAACTTACTAAGATTCTTTCTCCTTTCCCACAATTTAAAAAGCAGGAAGGAGGGATCTCACTCAAGGCACATGGTTTAACAGTGAACATACTTCACTGTGTTTGGTAGTAAGTTGGATAAATTGTACATGAGTTTACTTGTTCGGAGAATATGAGGCAACTTGAAGCTCTGCAAAAAACATCAGTGAACAAAGTGTTATATCATCTCAACTTAAAATGTAGCAAAAGCCTTCTTGTCACCAACAATTAAAGAAAAATAAAACTTTTACATTGTTATTAGAAGCTACAGGTCAAGAAACTTGTGACTAAATTAACAGCACACAGGTAAAGCAATCCCTCAAGAACAAACAAAACTGTGGGCAAGGGGTAACCCAGCAGTTCTACAAATATTATTGATCAGGCCAGAAATGAGACAGAATTCTTTGTCTCCTGGTGTCTGGGCAGTGGCTGCCAGTGATACACAAATGTATCATTATTACACCAGGGTAAGTTTTTTGTATTTCATTAAAACAAATGGTGTCATTTCACTCCAAAGCAAACCTTCCAGCACAGTCTAGCCCTGCTGAGAGGCACGAGGCACTCCTCAGGAGCAAAACAGAGCCAAACCCACACACACCAAGCAGTCCTCTAAAGCTCCTCCTGCCCCCATACATATCTGTATTTTGGGTTTACCGGGGAACCACACGCACATTTCTGAAAAGATCTGGAACCCTTGCACAGAAAAGGCACACCAAGTTATCTGTAACAAAACAAACATTTCCATTATTTTAGTTTAAAGTGTCACAAAACCACAAAAGAACTGACAATGCAGTTAGGTATTCAGTATTTACATTTGGGTGGATAGTCACTCTATTTCTTGAAGTCAGACAACAGAATAGGCTGAACACGTCCACACCGATTCCTAAATGCATCCAAGAGCACCTCCCTTCCAGAACTGACCCATTTCACCTGACAAGTGAAGCACACAGAATCCTTGGGCTTTTTTGGCAGGTTGGATTTCTTATTTGCATGGAACCATCATTTCAGTTACTTTATTTTGGGCTCCTGAAACACAAGTAAGGAGAATAAACATTTCTGTTTCTGCCTTCTTAAATACAGTGTCTGTAAGTGACCCAGGGAATGTTTTGGGTAGGATATTCAAGGGTATGGGGGTGGGTTGCACAAATTCCCTAGTTTCTTTCAAGAACTGAAAGTGCATTTTTTGACTCACTGCTCCTCCAACTGTCTTTTTTGTATTAGCTGTATATCCATTATCCAGGATCTCACCTGGTATCCAGCAAGTCCTAACACTGGGCAATTGCTTTAAATAATTTTAGCTACAGTTTGAATGTTCTAACTAAACAATTACTTTCTTGAAGCCAGTTTGTATACATGGGGGACAATTAGATTCTGCTCAGAAAGCCACAAAACACTGCACCCAAGTTTATCAAGCCTTGAGCAATGCATTCACCAAAATCTAATTTCAAGATAACCATATTTTTAAAATGGAAAGTTAAAATAAATCTCAAGAGTTACTGATACACAGAAGAGGAAATTGAAAAAATATTTGAGTTCTGCTTATAAAGGCTTTGAGTATAAAAGAACAAAACAAAACATAGTGGAAGTCATACCTTCAGCAGTGCTCCATCCAGATCTGGAGCTCAGCTACCTGCAGTTGACTATAAATGTATTTATCTTTGTGTTCCAAGTCTCTCCATGCAGCAAAGCTTTCTAGAGAAGTAAACCTTTCCTACATTTTCTTAGGCTGTGTAAATGCTCTGTCACAGCACACCAGCAGTACCAACTACATTGGGATAAAACTTCTCCCCACTGGGGAGAGCTGCTTTTGCTGATCCAACTGGGACAAGCCATGCAGCCACCAGCACACATCACTCCCACAGCTATGGTACAGCTTCCCAGCACGTGCAGGCATAAAGAAAACTCTCCAGGGGATTACACAGTCTAAGGACTACATCTCAAAAGGTGTTCTACATAAAAAGCCCTGTGTCTAAATACAACACCCATAATTATCAACCAAATTAGCTGCACACTAACGCTACAATATAAAATTGATGCTTATGCCATTAACCTTCTGTTCATTGTATTTTTTATCTAAGTAAATCTTTAGTCCAATTTATAATGTAATGCATATAAAAAAAAGTTCTTATGGACTATTCATTCATGTTCCAAACTGTAGAGAGATGCAATAAAACTGCAGTGGAACTGGAACAACTGCAGTGTAACTCCACTGCAGTTACAGTCCTTGAATACTTGGCAAGATGAACACACATGGATTACACTTACAAACTGGGGGAAAGGACATCAGTAAAGCTCAACCTGCATGACATAACTGTTGCATCACATACATTTTAAAGTCTATTATACAAAATCCCTACCAAAACAAGAAAATATAAACAACCTACAAAATTAGCATTAATTAGTTCATCATTCCCTCCTGGGACTCCTAACAAAACCATCACCATTACAAATGCCAATGCCCTTCATTTCCTGTAACATCTATCAGCTGTGGTATGGTCTGAGCTGAAGCCAACATGAGCTTTCAACTTGACACAAAAACAAGTTACTGAATAGACAGAGCACAGAAAGCCTTAGGAGAGTTACAGGGAATTACAGGGGCATGGAGGTTGAAAATCCATGATGTGTCTCTGGAAAGAGCACGTAGAAATAGTCTGGTGAAAAAGTGGGACTCACAGGCATCCTCAAGCACATTGCATGTCACTCACACAGTCAGACAAACTGCAATGTTTCACCTGTTTCTGCCACAGGCAAAGACCTAAGCAGCAGCAGCAGCACACACTGCGATGCCCTCTCTGGTGCTGGAGGCTTTTGCTGCCCTCCTGAGCCTCACTCCATGCTCCTGACCCCCACTGCAGGCTTCACAGGCCTGGCTAAGGCTTTCCTGCCACAGCCCACAAACACCCTGACCTTCCTGGGCTGCTCCTCCCTCCCCAGCCCAGCCCAACACAACTGTGAACAGATATACCAGCCAAGAGCCCAGGCACCAGACTCTTCCTCTAGCAGGGCTAGTGCCAGAACAACACTCAGGTGATGTGTTTGTCTTCACTTCCAGCAGCACCAGCAATGGAAAGAGCCTGCTTGTGTTGAGTTAGGACATCCAATACCTGTGGTTTAACCCCAGCCAGCAATTAAGCACCACACTGCATGCAAGCCAAGGAAAACTAGAAATACCCATCTTCAGGCACACACTCAGCCAACCCCAGGAAGACAGGGCTCCATCACTGGTTTTACACACAAAGTCACATCTGCTGTTCTGATGTTCTTACAGCCACGTGGTCAGAACACTCTCTATGTACATCCTCCTGCTGTCAGAGGCCAACAGAGCAAATGCCCCTGTGCAGGACAGCACCCACCACCCCGTTAGCCAGGCCTCATGTCAGTTCCTGGGGATCAGAAGCTACATGAGATAACAGTTCAATATTTGAGGAAGTTACTGCAAGGGACAGTTAAAATCCAGAGTAAGGCTATGGTAGCCTAGCCAAACATACTGTCCACATCTTTTCCTGCTAGGATGCCAATACCAGCATGTGTGGGAAACAAAACATGAAAACCAACACCAAAGGTTTCCACAGAGCTCTTAACAAATCCAAAATTACCTGAAAGCACACATCAAGTTGCCTGTGTAGCCTACAAAATCCTAAGAATAGTTTTGAAAGCACTACAGTCCCTTGATACACACAATGGCATGATTTTATCTGAAAACTGAAATTTACTTCCCATCAATTCATCATGTAAAGATATACTAGGGGGAAATAGGCCTGGTAAACAACACCTGAAATTACTCTGTTTGCACTAGTTACAAAAGCCTTATGACGTAAAACAAAGCTTTTCTAACTCAGAATAGCAAATTAAGACTCTGCCTCCATGTCAACAATAATGCACAATCATCTAAGAGACACAGGAAGGAAACAAACTGCTGCTGTGTACTTGCTACTTTTACTTTCAAGCTGCTGTGACATTTCCTAATTACCTTTAATTAGGAATTTAGTAAAGCAGGCAAATTGCTAGATACTTTTGCAAATATGAATGCAAAATGGAACACAGAAAATCCCCTTGCAGATCATGTTTCCTCTCTCTGCCACATTTCATGACATTATAGCATTGCAGTTTGCATTCAGAAATCCTGAGAACACAGGAAGGGTAGTCATCCATTGCCTTGAATTTGATTCTACTGCTATAAAACCATTGAAAAGCTCTCTTTGAAACCCTGGAAGCTCAGAGACATGAATGAACCAACCTCTGTAAGATCTGCCCTCCCCAGGTCAGATACCCCACAGGTTGATGGAGCAGCAGGGGCTGGAAGGGACTGGCAGGAGCCCCCAGAGGCAGCGGTTCAGCACCACACCCACACCACTCCTTTAACATCCTCCCTCAGAGCTGTGCCACAATGTCCCCAAATCACTGAAGTCTGACCCTGCACAAAGGGCAAGGGAATAGAGTACAGGGAATAAAAGGCAGGAGCAATCTCCAGAAAGCCTGTTCTGCAGCTGATGGGACACAGGCACACACAGGAACAGGGACCATGAGCCCGTCCTGGCATCACTGCAGCTCCACCAGACTCGTCTGCACCTCACCCATTCCCCTAAGTGCTTCCACCTGCTCCTCACCCACATCCCCAGGTGACTGCAGGGAGCCCAGCACCCACAAGAATCCCAGCCACACTGCCAGTTCTCCAGCTGGAGAACACCTCCAGGCTGGGTGTAAAGCTGGTAACAGACATACAACAGAACAAAGCCATGTCAGATGGATCCATGATCTGTGAGTTTTGCTCCTTGCTTCAACAGAGCAATGAATTCCCTTGTCAGCCTAAGCTATTTACACCTCTATTACTGCATGCCACAGCCAGTTCCATTTTTGGCTTTTTATGGCTGTCCACCCCTCTCTTCCAAAAACCACGTAAAACTCCATCTCTTAACACTGCTATCATCTTGCTGTCTTGTACTATTCTATGCTTTTCTACCCTCCTCCCGAGGCTCACCAGATTTTTTTCACCACAATTGTCTAATAATGATACTTTATTGCCATGCTTTCTTTTCCTAGCATTTTGCTGTAGGACTGTCACCAACAAAATGTAGCATCTCAAACTAAGTTATAAATTCAGAAAAAAACGATGAAGTTGAAGAGATAAAAAAAGAAGTACCTTTCCAGGAAAAATACTTTCAAGTTCTGAAGGCAAAGGGAAAGCCAAATTGTTTATAAAACATTTATAGCACTTTGGTGCAATATGAATCTACAGCAAATGCCCTCCAGCAAGTGTAAAAAACTCAGCCTCACATCTATGTCCACTGACCACAGGTGAGGCAAGAAGAGGATAAAACAGGACAGCTTCTGGATTGCTACAGAAGATGAGGCTACTCAGGGTTTGTATTTTTGTTTAACAGTACAAAGTGAGAATTTGTTGAGGATTCTATTCTACCACAACAGATGCTGGCAGATGAAAGTTAAGACTGAAAACCCCAAGGCATTTTGTAGTTAATTATTCTCTCTCCAAGTACCATCATAAGAGAGCCAAGCAATCACAGCCAGCATGAGACTTTCAGGGGAACCTAAGAGTAACACTGGGGGGAGGAGCCCCCCTTCAAACTGTTTATTAGAGAAGTTCAAGCCAAAGCAAACATCCAAGTCTATTTGTACAGAAGCATAAAGTACTGTACCTTCCAACACATTTTGGTGTTCCACAGCTTCAGGATTCATAATATCCCAAGAAGCTTGCTATGAGGTTTTGAAAATGACAAACCTCCATTTCCACAAACTGAGCAAGATGAGGTCCTGCAAATACTAGTGGTCAGTACATTATGCTAGGGGATACAAGAAAGATTTTTTGCTTGTCCCACTTTCAGTCCCTGTCACACAGGCAGGCAGCTGGTTGTGTACAGCCCCTTCAGTGCAGATTGCCCTTCACTGAACTGAACACTGCTCTGATGGTACAGAGCACCAGCCATCCAAACAGGGTCACACATCCTTGTGCCAGCTGAGGCCTGCACTAACAACTTCCTCCACACCATGTCTGCTGGTAACCTGGAACAACAGCTCTCCACCAGCCCTGGACACTGCCTTCTGCCACCAAAGCTGTGCCACTGCCAGCTCAAGCTGGCATCACGCAACGAGCCCGCAGTGCCACCAGAAGCAGTGGCTGCTCCTCTCCAGACTGCTCTCCCTCCTTCCCCTAAGCCAGCAAGCCTGTTCAGGCATCCACAGAGCAAGCTGCACTGGCAGCTGACCTGGAGGAAAACAGCCTTCCTGCCTCCCAGGTGGATCACAGCAGCTTCCTGCTCCAGAGTGCTGAGCGCCTACGTGACTGCTACTGCTACTTGGGAGCAGGGAGGGAGGGAAGTCTCCAGCAGCACCACTGCTGGGAGCCAGACCAACAGCTGGTGGAACCAGGATGTACGAGAAGGAACTAGACACAGAGTGCTCAAGAAGCCTACCATAATGCCAAGGGTATGACAAGCCACATCTTCAGCAGCACTGTGTGTGAACTCTAACAGCATGAAAACCTACATGAAAACCATCACTTCAGCAGAGCAACTTTCCTTTCAGGGATGGTATTACTAAGGCACAATACATACTTTAAACTCTCCACTGAAAGGCTGGAGATGATACCAAAGAAGTCCAGTACTGTGGGATGCTAACATCTGGTTTCTGTCTTTTAAAGCAGATGGTAGAGAACTCACTGATTTACCATGCTCTCCCCCATTATTTCTGCCCTGTGTTTGATGGAAATTGTATTAACACAGATAAAAGGAGATGCCACACAGATGGTTCAAGCAAGAAGATGAAACTGTGGTTATTAAAGTGATGTTGGTGAAGAGCCTTTATGGGGCTAAGAAAAATCTCTTCTTCAGTGTCCCCCACTATTTAACATGCCAGAGCAAGTAACAAAATGGATGATTGCTTTTCTCTCGTGAAAGAGTAAATATACAGAAAATGTGAATTGCTAACTTCAAAAATCCACAGCATCATGAAATGCATACTTTAACTCCAATACCTGAAAAATCAACACATCAAAAGATCCTGCCCACTGATTAGCTATCAAATCATTTTTGTGAACAAGAATTTTCATCTTTGCTATTACCTACTTCCTAGAAAATTACACAGAAGGAAATAATATCCATTTGCCTCTATCAACAAAAAAGGGCTAGACAATTTAAGTGTAAATCCACACATAGCCCAAAGGAAGAGCTAAATTCTTCCATCCATTTTCATAACAAAGCCACAAGTACAATGTTTAATTTTAAGAAAAAATACAGGACATTCACAAGAAAGCTCGATCAGAACTTACAAAGCATTACAAAGTCAGGATCATTTCCTAAGAAAGCAAGCAGAGAGCACACAAGCCCTGCTAGGGAAGCAGAGCTGCTCAAGTTGGATTTTTGTGTGTGTGGGGCTGTGCCTGCTGGGCTGCTGAAGGCTTCCACGACACTTTGCACCAAACTGCAGATCACACTGCACCTGGGAGAGCAGAGAAGCAAGTGGCTGCTGGACTGGAATGGAGATGCTTTGCCTGGATCCCCTCTGCAGACACACACACACTCTCCAAAACACCCCTCAATCCCTCACTCTGCGTTCTGTGGTGTTTCTGAATTTACTGATAAACACAAACCACTTCACATGATCCTAAAAGACATGTGACAGGCTTAATACTGTCTGCTAGCAAGATAGGAAAGAAAGCATCACTACAACAGCGCTGAAATCATTAAAATTCAGAGAAAGGAAGGCTGCAGGAGCTGGTTTCTTGCAAGGCTTGGTGGTTTCTGCCCTTCTCCTCATGCATGTACCACATGCAGGTACACACGTGTCAACAGAGAAACAGCTCTATAATACCAAAATACAGCAGTCAGCTCCACACTGTCACACTGGCACTGAACAAACAGATGAATTATGCTGGATAAGCCAAACACAAAACGCTCAAGACAGCTGTCAGATCAGTATTTCAATGGCCTGTAAACATGACATGGATAAATATATTCCTGCTAAACAGCTCAGCATCTTGCTTACCCCAATACCTCTCTCAATGTTACCTGAACTACCACAGTCATTTATTTACAAAACCACCACAGCCAAAAAAAATCACCCTCTACATTTACTGGTTTATCACATACCAGGCAGCATTAAAAGCTACTAGCAGCATATTAAGTTCTAAGCAGCAAGAAAAGATGGCATTCAAAACTACAGCTGAATCTTTCTCAACTGTGCCAAGTGTTACACACTTTTCATTAGTTACATAAAATTACTTCTCACCTCAGTTTATAACCAGATGGTTTCTATCTATCTCTCAATACTTCAGAGAAAAACAGAGCTCACCAAAATACTAAGATCCAAGGGTCTGCTTATATCAGTGCTTACATCTCGGCTTTAAAATATGGGGTAAAATATTCTATGGGACCAAATTACTTTCAAAAATTTCTTTTATCATCATCTGAAGATTAAGCTAAACCATGACCATTTGTGTGTTTTTCTTGCATTTCCCTTCCTGTCATGATGTTCCAGTAATTTCTCTGTACTGCTTTGGTAACTAGCAGCAAGCTCTAGTGAGAGCTCCCTTTCCAAGGAAGCAAGCCTAAAATTCACTATTTCAGATACAGTTCCTCTAAAATATCCCAATCCCCTGCTCCTTACAACTCTCCAGGGATCTCTATGCTAATAAAAAGGCTCTAGGCAGAGCCCTCTGGCACACTGAAGGTCATCTTAGCTGCTGCCTTACCATCAGCCACCTCTGATGTCCACTTTGACACAACTGTTCCAGCTTTAGGCTCAAGGTCATTTGTCTCAAAAGCAGCAGCTCAGGATTTAAAAGCTGATTAGACCATAAAAATGTAAAAACCTATGAAGAATTTAGACAGAGCAACCAGATTCTCATCTGCTAACCTCTGGTTTCCCATGGGACAATTCTCCCTTTGTTGACAGGTTTACCATCTACCAGGCATTCCAGAGGACTGTTAGAGCAACCAGAGTCTTCCCCAAACAGCACTGAACTGAAGCACAAGGGTAACAAACCCAAAATGGGTATCAGCAAAACAGCTCCACAGATTTATAGCCTTGCTCTTAAAAACAACACCTTGATTGCTTCTGTTGGTTAATTCCCTTCTCTTTCTTTCCCATGCACTCATCTGAAGTCAAGATTTTGCTGGCACACCAGGACAGTCATGGATTCCCAATCCAAGTGACACTGGAGATCTTGCCTGGCAACACCCAGATCTCCCAATCAAAAGTGAGTTATATGAACAGAAATTAATTCTTCAACAAATCCTATGCAACCAGCTTTTCATTTTTTTTCTATTATTACTGATTTAACACCAAATTAATTTCTCATGAAACATTCATAACATTCCAGTATCATTGTGTGTTTTGCATTGGCTCTAATATAAATGCCCACCTTATTTCATTTGTTGAGCAGTCAAAATACTTGATAATTTCACTTGGGAAAACAAAAAAAAGAGGGTTCAGAATCAACCCTCTCCATTTTACCCACAGCAGAGTATGGTTAATGTCACAAAAGCCAAAAGGCTTTCCCTCCAGTGTTTGCTAGTTCTGTAGCTGCCCTTTCCTCCATGCTCCATAGGAAGTTCTGTTGTCAAATCTGCAAAACTCCCAAGACTCCAAGGTGCCTTCTCTAAGTGCTAGGGGGCTTTTTTGGCTGCTAATCTTTGGGGCATTTGGGGTAGGGAGGCTCTATTTCATTTCTACTATATCAGACTTCAATCCATACCATGCTTCCCTTCAAGAAATATTTTGCAAAGCACATAAAATACCTTTCTTTCACTCTGAAGATTTAGGAACACTGGGGAGCTCTGCATTTGAATTTCCCCACTCTGAACTCTGATATGCCCCACAAGGAACTTAAGAGAGAATTATTTTCCCTATGGAATGTTTTAAGATGATATGGCATAATTTGAGGTACTGAAAAAATGCAGGAGCCTGAATCTGCTATTTCATATTTAGGTAAGATGCAAATTGCTTTCATAGGGCATAGTCCTTATCTAAGGAAGCAGCAAATCCTGCACAATGAACACACCATTAGTAGTAACAATCTTATCATGGGCATTCCACATTCTCTTCTCAGTCAGATCTATAATCATCAACTAATTCACCCCTTAAACCAAAAGGAAAGAAAAACCCAAGAATTTTTCATTTTACTATAGGAAATTAAAAGCCTAGAAACTTAAATGGCTGTGAAGAAAAAAATCAATATTTTAGTCAAAATTAGATTTTAGGACTTTCTGGTATTGGATATGGAGGTTTCAATTAAAAAGCTGCATCTGGATGCATAATAATCCATTATAAAAGTGCACCTGACCCCTGGAGAAACAAAGAAACTGGAAGAAGCCTTCTTACAAATCCAGTAACAGATTAAGTCACATGGGAGTGTGATGTGAAACGCAGAACTCTTCAAGTTTTAAAAAACATTGAAACTGAATTATTCAAGAGGAAACATTGATTTGTGACATTTTCAGAACATCACACTTCCTTGACAGAAAATTCTTTCTCCAAGGCTTGCATTTATTCAACAGGCATAAAATGGACTTCTCAAGCTTGCTACTCAACATATTAATATTTGCTCTTCATCTTTTATTTCAACTACAAAAGGGTAAGAATACTTATGCCACTGTGTAAACTACAATGTTCTTCAAAGAACTAATGATCTTGAAATTATGCAGCCTCCAGGCTGCAACACAGATCAGATTCACAGGAATCAGTAAAACCTTCCCTCTAAAAGATCTAACTGCAGAAGTTTTTGTATCTCTCTAACTCTGGACATGACAAAGTGAACACACTGCTGGTACTTAATATCTTACAAAAAGTCTATCTGTAGCTGTGCTTTTTTTCCATTCATTTCCTTAAGATGAAGGTTCAAGCTTTTAAACTGGTGATAATCAGAAGAATTCATACTTTACTGTTTACTTACACAAAAACCAAATCAAGTGGTGTCTTCCAAGTTAAAGGCCAAAATAAGTGCTGCTCTTTAAGAGTAAATTATTCCAAATTTTTCACATTACAATGCCATTCAATCAGGTGTGATTTCAGAAACAGAGCAGCAGATTTCTGCAGTTGCAGTTTTGAAGAACACCCTACCAACAGGGACTATTAACCATTCCTATGCTAACCACAGGATATGAACAGACTACCCAAGCACTTGCATTTTTCACTTGGTCTCCGTTTGCTGCACTGAGCTGTGTAAGTGGAATGAACTCTGGCCAAAGGAACACCACAGAACACCTGCACTGTGTGACAGCCCCACAGTGCCTGGTGAGCCCACTGCAGAGCCAGGAAGAGAACAATCCTACCTGTGGGCACAAAGTCTCGACGTGGTTAGCTGCCACTTGCACAATCTTCGTTCCATCTTCATTTGTTGACAACGAACAAGCAAGATTGGCAACCTCAAATGAAATAAACAAACAAACTTCAATAAGCAAACAGCCATGTAAGCAAGTGTTCCTGCTCAGACTTCAAACTTGCCAAAAAACACCTCCACTAGAAAGCCTTCCTTTTGGAGGAGAAATATTTTGTCAAAGAATGTTTTTGAACAAGGAAACACTGCGGGAGGAGAAAAGAGCTGTGGAAAGAGGTGACTGATGAGAAATCTCATGACCTCACCCCAATTTAGACTCAGCAGGTAACAGCTGCAGACAGTGTTTAGAAAATAGGAGGAAATTTCAAAGCAAGAACCTAAGGTTTCAGCAGATTGGTTGTGATCTTGCCCCTTAATTTTTCAGAGCCTTCAAACCATACCCAGCTTTTACACTGTTCTTTTAAACTTCCTTTTAAGACCTTAAAGCTCAAATAACATTTATCTTGATTTGTTGTAATTAATCACAAAGTAATTTCTACCTATCCACAGATCATTCCTTTAATCAGCAGTATGGATTTCAACTGAAATGATCATATCAAATAGCATATACAGTGCAACAAACAGTGACAAGGTGTATGGCAACTTGAACTCTGTGAAAGAGCAGATCTATCTTCTATTGTACTATAAATCACAGAGATACAGCTTCCTTTAAAGTAAGAATCTCTTCCACAATGCTCAAGTTTAAATGGATGAAGGAAAAAGCACCCACTGCAAGTGAATATCAACAGGCTGAAAAAGCCAGGCTTGACAAAGGTCCAAGAGAGGCTGGGACAGCAGATCCAGTAGATCTTTCCATCCTACTGCAGTAATGCCAAGTCCTTTTGTAAACTACTCCACACTTGTTACCCACCACAGCCTCCCCCAAAGCAGCTGCAGTGCCTACAGCCACTCCAGTGTTCATGCAGACCAAAAACTGCCCGAGAACCAGACCCCTGCAGGGCTGCAAACATGAACACAGGCAGCCACACTTACTCTGGAGTTACCCAAAACTCACACAGCAACTTCTACAGTTCAGCTGCTGGGAAATAAAAGCAAATCTTCTTTTATCAACATTTCAGGACACCACCACTAGTTCAATGCTGATCTACTACCAAAGGCTTTTATTATTCTTACTTAATTGCAAGAATTGTAATAAGTAATTACAAGGCATTAGTGCATAAACAAATTAATTACTTTTCCTATTGAAAATTCAGAGGAGATTAAGAAACACTTTCTGAAGGGGGTGAGATTTAGACACCTGTGCCTACACAAAAATACTTCATACAACCTTCCCTGGTATTCCAATACAATTCACTGGTTCCACCCATGTGATATATTATCTTTTCCACATTAAAAACAATGATTAAGACTAAAGAAATCCAGTTTTCATCAATGCACTGACACCACATTCTCTTCTATTTAAAGAAAAGTGCCATGGGTTGGTTTTTAATGCAATGTCTGAACGAACTGGCCTGCTTGTATGCTTTCCTTCCTGACACTTCAGCTTAAACTACCCACAAATGACTTTGTATCACCACAATACAACCCAAATGATGATACTCCCTCCCTCAAAGGAACAAAAAGTTAGGAAAAAGAAATAAGTTGTTTTTATTTGGATTGAAGTTTAGGAGTTTTTCCCTTCTGGTCCCAACAATTAATTTACATTGGCTTCAGTATCTCAATTCCTTTGCCCCAGTCACTGAGGTGCTTGTGTATCCAAACATCATTGGTTTTAACAACTCTTCTATGCCTAAAACAGTAACATTTCAAAGGTAAAATAAAAAGGCAGTGCTAGTCATTCCACCAGGACAAAAACTCTCAGCAGCTTTTTTTCTCTTGACCATAAGGTTCCTTAGGTTTTTCAAATTCATTTGGCAGTTTCCAGAAAAACTTGACTTTTATTTCTTGGAATCCACTACAAACACATGCAATACAGAGCTCCTGTTTATCAGTGAGGTGCTCCTCTAAGCAGTTTTGTCCCTCCCTTGATGAGCAAGGCAGACACAGACAAGTTTCTATCCTGTTTCCTAGTTACACTGGCTCCAGCACCTCAGTGCTTGCATGGAAATTCTGTCACAGCCACAGAATAACAAACTAGGATGAAAGAGGTATCCAGAGATCATGTACTCCAACCCCCCGTTCAAAACATGAGAACAAACTCAAAACCAACTGGTGCCAAGAGCTCAATGTAACAGATCAGCAGATGGGGCCAAATTCTGTGTGTGTTACCAAACCACGAGGGAAACTGGAAGGGTAAAAGCACGTTCAGGCTGGGAAGGAGCTCTGAACCCTCAAGTATTCCTTTTTATTTGAAGTCAATAGCAATAAGGGGATTTTTTTATATATAAAGAGGAATAACTTTCTCATCTTATGCTCCCCCCCGATTCTTCAGCTCTAAGCATTCCCTGGTGGTGGCCCAATTCAGAATAGTATTCTCAAAGTACAAGCAGCAAACCAAGGGCATTAAGCACTAAGAATTTACATTAGGCCATTTCACAACAGCAAACAGAGGTTTGTACTATTTACATTAGGTGTCTTAAAATTAAGGTTAACAAAGTAGTATTGGCTATTTTGGAATAAAGACATGCTACATTTTGGATGTGCATTTGGAGTTCATACTGCAGTGCTATGCCAGCAGCGAATTTAGACCTTTGCCCTCCATTTGGATCAATATTAATAAGACTCCTGTTTCCAGGAGAAAAGGGGCAGAATTTTCTTCTCCCAGCACTGAAGCAGCACTTGCCCACATGCACCTTATGCATAAGTAAAAGGGCTCAGTCAGTCTCAGCAGGAGGGGATGAGGCTCACAGCTATTCCACCCAAAGACAATCCAATCCAGACCCCTGGAGGTCATTAGCATGGTCTCAGCCATCAGCACACTCAGTGTAGGTACTTCCCTCACCAGCTCCTGAAGAGAGCTCCTCAACACAAATCCAGAACACAATTATTTATCAAGTAAACCATATGTAAAGAGGAAGAGCATGTGCGAACCTGAAGTCTCTTTTGAGGCTATAATGTTGCTAATAAGGATGACAAGCTGTTTCAACAACAGTAAATGTCTATAGTCCCTAAGAAAAAAGAAATAATCAAGCCCTAGCCCAGATAAGACCTTACTGTCATCAGTATAATACACAATCTGAGAAACCTTCAATACACCATGGTCTCTTTCCTAAACAGTATAAACTGCACAAATACATTACATTTCTTTTGTATTCTCTTTGAGAAACTAGCTTCCCTTAGAGGGACTTTAAACCCAAGCACACTGCAACTTCAAAAACAAAACTGCAAAATGAAAACCCAAGATTCCTCTCAGTCAGAAAATAATTGTCCTTCTGAAGAGCAAAGTTTGTCAGGACAAAGAAAAAGCTTTCTTCTACATTGGTCTGATTGAAATCAAAACTCTACTGAAAAAAATCATGATCACTTTCTCCAAACATTTTTAAGACACTAAGAAAGCAGGTACACAGCTTTTCTTTGAAAACATAAACAGAGAACAAACCATCCTTGATGAGGTTTAGCAACATCAATTAATACACTAATTAAGGTGCCGTGGGGAAGGAAGACTTTGAACTGAGCATGTAAGTGCAGCACTGGCAGTAGATAAAATATTTCATTAGCCTGATGGATTTTCAGATTGTGAAGGCACTGAAGAGCACGTTTTTAATGCCCACTCCCTGTACACACAAGATATGTCAACACACATTGCTTTCATTCCTGCAGCTATTAAACAAGCTTCTTAAGGCACTTTAACTGATGTCTTTACTATTGGCTGAGGGTCTACCTTTCTGTATTGGGGAAGGGGTTCCTTTCTTCAGCACATGGTGACTCAACAACTTTTCAGGCTAGAAACTGCTGAAGAGTAAGATTTGTTAAAAGTATAATCCAACAAATCCTATTCCTCTCCTTGATTTATACATTACATGGGACTTGTGTATCTAGGAGAGAGCGCAACTGGAAATGTGTGTCCAGACTTTTTTTTTCAGTTTCTGTTTTTCACCAAACAGCTGAAAGGCAAAGAAAGATGCACAGAGAGGCCACGAGAGACATCACACATGAACAAGTTGGCTCAGTTGTCCCAGCTTCCTCAGGGTGGAAGGCTTTTTCCCTTGCCTATGCTCACACAAGTACATTCACACCCTGGATCCCCTAATGCTCTCTCCCCAAGCAGAGGGGATCAGCCTCAAACTTCATTCAACCTCAGACTTCCCAATGCTTTCCACTGGGTATTAAGGCAAACAGAAAACACGTTTAGGCAAAACACCTTGGAGAGCCACTAATTATTTCCAGAAAGGTGTGGTCATCCCCACCCACCAAGTCCCTGAAGCACCAGAGAGAACCCCCACTCTCTCTGTGGACAAAAGGGATGTGTTCCCAAGCCCTTAGGAGCCTCGGGAAAGGGGAAGATCCCATGCTAACACTGCCTCTGCCCTGTGAGGAGCGATGTTGATTCTGCTCGAAAGGAAGAGAAATCCTTCAAAGAGACATTCCAGCCGTGACTTAGGGATGCAATACAGTGCTTCAAAGTTAACTCCAGGGTGAAAACAAAATGCAAAGTCAAATATAAAAGTGAGATTTTCAAGCAGTAGAGGAGCAAATAATCACTGCACTGCCTCACCACCTGCTCCATTCGCAGCTGAGAACAGCTTTGCTGATCTATTGTCCACACTGCACAGCAAGAACTAAATGTACCCCCAAGGATTTTTTCAGTCAAATTCACTCCATTAACTCCCAAAAATAAGTATTTGCTCAGGAACAGATTGTCTGCTAACTAGCTAAATTCTTCTTCTATAAATTGTACAAAATGAAGCAGCATGTTCTCTAGATGTGATCCCTTTTGCTCCACCAACAGAAGCTCAGTTTCTTTTCATTATTTTACCCAAAGTCCCAACTCACTTATACTGTAAATCACTAAGGATAACTGAGTCGTTAACTCCATGAAAGCTTCTGTTTCCTCTTCTTGAAGAAGATTTCCTGTTCTCCACATTAAATGCCTCCTTGCAAAGCTCTGCCAGCCCAAAGTTACCCATATCCTTCACTACACTACAGGGTACACACAAAGTCTGTTCTCTGGAGATTTTTTTAACCTAGTGTGAAGAAACCTTTGGCAGCCCAACCCCTCCCACTGATAACCCTACAGAAATTCTTAGTACTGTACTGGGAAAGTGTTAATAAAATAAAAACTGGCATACTGCAAATTTCACCAAAAGAAAAAAAAAAATGAACTTGTGTGTCACAAGATTTCAAACACAGTTTTTAGGAAGTTTAAAGTACTGATCCTATCATTTTACCTCTTTTTTTTTTTTTTTTAACACATAGTAAATATCAGAAAAAAAACTTACTGGTTTTCCACAAAACCAAGCAAAATTATTTATTATACACAAA
>JAODLH010000424.1:650110-666324 GCA_027575645.1 Cossypha caffra
TCATTGCACACAGCTGTGTGTGTCAGGGTCCCATTGCACACAGCTGTGTGTGTCAGGGTCCCTCTGCTCAGAGGATCTCGTTGCACACAGCTGTGTGTGTCAGGGTCCCTCTGCTCAGAGGATCTCATTGCACACAGCTGTGTGTGTCAGGGTCCCTCTGCTCAGAGGATCTCGTTGCACACAGCTCTGTGTGTGTCAGGGTCCCTCTGCTCAGAGGATCTCGTTGCACACAGCTCTGTGTGTGTTTGTACCACCCGCCGTCCCCAGGCACACACAGCACATTCTTATGCATTGCATTACTGCATTACAGTGCGTTCTTATGCATTCATTGTAGCCTACATTTCAAATACCTTGTAGAGATGTAATTAGTCCTCTCATTCATTTTCACCCTTCCTTTATCNNNNAAATGAGTCAGTCATTTTTTCAGGTTTATTAGGTTTTTCTCCTCTTTGTAAATGGTACCATGAAAGCCCTGTACAGACAGCCAATTCCAATTGCCAGTGGAGCTGGACACAAGCTCATAGCTACTGTAGTTCATATGGAACACACGTTGTACTAACATAAAATGTTTCTGTGGCAGTGGAAGTCTCTTTCTGTTAGTGGAACTTAAAGGTCCATAAAACACTTTATAAGAAACCCTTGACTGATTTTTGCCGTGTGATCTCTGATCTAGGAAAACTGATCACAAAGAAAACATTGAAAGCTGTCCATAAGCCTTGCAACCAAAGCCCACACAGAAAGCTGTCCAGATTGCAAACTGCAGACCGCAGTGCGGTCTGAAGCATCAGTGTGGGCTCACCCAAAAGCGTGTGCACAGAATTCAAACAGCAGCAATGAGAGCACACTGAGCTCACAGAAAAACTCCTAGGAGGTTCTGTCTTGTTTACAGTACACAGGCCTTGAAAAGAGGCGAATGAATTGATTGGTGCTCACTGCAAAGCCATGCCCTGAGGAGAAATGATCCTCATGCACAGCAGACACCTGTCCGACAGCAACCAAAGACATGCAGGAGTCACATTTCACAGGAAACAAATCTCTGTGCAAGGAAGTCTAGAATTTAAATCTACAATCAAGCCCTGGTTAATGAAGCTAAATCTCAGAATCTGCTGATCTAACTTCGCATCACAGAAGTTCTGGGATACGGCTGCTACTGTCCTCTCTCAGTGCCTCAGCTGGGTAAAGGAGTGTGACAGTGTGACTGAGGACAGCTCAGATAGAGAAAGCTCTCTGCACAGTTTAGTTCTGTCCTGCTGAGCCTAGCAGGGAGGTTCCTTGCACCCAGCAAGACCAGTCTGTATTTTTCAGAAGGTTTTAGAAATCTGTCATTAACTCAGTACTTTGAATACTAGGCTAACAGTTCTTAAAAAGCTATTTAATACAATGATGTTAAAATGTGAGCCATGTAAATTCCGTGGAAGCAACTACACTGACATTATTGCATATTGCTTAAGTCTGATGTTCAGATTCTTTTAAGAAGCTTCTGCAGAAGATGAATAAAACCAAAGTGAAATACCAAGCAGGATGTTCCTTTTGTCTCAGCCAAGCTGTCATAAACAAAAACATATCCAACTACCCTAATAAACAATGATCATTTGCCTTCCTTGTAATCAGAAATTCTAGTCCATGGCTTCCCACAGTGTTTTCTGATAATTTCCTAACTTTTTTTCCCCCAGCCACTCTTTTAAAAAAAAATTTATTTATGCTGTTATGCCTGTATTATAAAAGAATTTGCCCTACTTTTTTGCTTTCTTGTCTCAAATGCAAGATATGACATAGCTCCTCTAGGTACTGTGTACAAACTGCATTTCAGAACAAAAATGTTTATCAGCTAATTCAATGTATCTAGAAATTCATGTTGTGAAGTACAGTCTTGTAAAAAGCACACAGGCAGTGGCAGAAAAATACTGCTTCAAAAGCCATTTGCCAGTGGTAAAATAACCAGAAAGACTCCTAGAGAGGTGGTTAAATTGAGCAAGCTCAATTGTTGCCCAGTTGTCAGGAGAATACTGTCAAAATCCTAGAGTGCTTTGGGCTGAAAGGGATCATCCAGTGCCACAGGCAGGGACACCTCCCAGCAGACCAGGCTGCTCCAAGCCCCCTCCAGCCTGGCCTTGGACATTTCCAGGGATGGGGCAGCTTCTCTGGGCACCCTGTGCCACTGCCTCACCCCCTCACAGGGAACAATTGCTTCCTCCTGCTTAATCTAATCCTACCCTCTTTCAGTTTAAAACTGTGAAGAGTAAACCTCCTCCTTTAACAATTATCACAGCATTCATATTCCAAGGGAGAAGAATAAAAACGAGCCAGCAAACCCTAACAAATGAACAGAGAGACTTGTTTGGTATTTGAGAAGCACAAGCTTTAGTAAAATGATGTTAATATTTTGATGATGAGTGCCTTTTTTGGCACCTTTGGAATTACTCTGTTACAGCTGACTGGCTCATTACAGATCAATGTATCAAACTGATGAGACTTCTGGGGATATAATGGAATCCAAATTAGCACAATTTCTAATATTCTGAGGAACTTCTGAATCTGGTGTCTGCAGTAACAAAAGGCACGAAGTCGGTGCCAATGCACTGGTGTCAGCTCTCTGTACAGTACCACCACAGATGTTCACCACTGTATCCTGCTGGGGATACCTCCCTCTGGAGCTCCCCTGGCTCCAGCACACTGCACGAGGTGCCTGGCATTTGCAGCTGCTGAAAAATGCCCCTCAGACACAGAAATCTGATCAGTCTTTGGGTTGTTTATCTTTTGTTCTCTTGCTTCACACTTACGCAGTAAAGGCTGTGATTAAGAGGATTAATGAAAATGTCACCATTTATCACTTGAAGTTCAATCAGTAATAGGAAAGTTGGACCTTATTTGATTAATTATAAAGAGGTGCAAAAATCCTTGCATTATTAATTCAGGACTTGCTGAAAAATGCTAGAACTCTGAGGCCCTAAACAGCAAGGTTCAAAGTCTTACGAACACTTAGAAGTACATGCCTGAATTTGACCAAATTCTATCGAATTAATTTTCATAATTTACTGTTTTGACCACACTAGCTCTCCATTAAGCATCCATCTGCCAGCTCCAAAACAAGTTACCTGTCTTTAAAGGCCTCCTTCCCTCTGCCTGCCACCTCTCAATTACTATTGCCAGACTGCTTCTATTAGAACATAATACATTTTTTTTTGCATGTAAAGAATTTGTGCATCATTCCCATGCTGCCTTTAATTTTAGAAGTAATTCCACACAGCCTTCTCCCTCAATGCCATTACCATCTTTAGGTAAACCACCTTTACTTGTTGTAGGCTTTCTGCAATCACCCACCCAGCTGGAGCAGTGCTTGGCAGCAGAGGGCTTGTAGCTGCCCCAGGGCCCTCACACCCTCCTGCCAAGCAGGTCAGTTTGCTGAAGGACTCTGAAAAATCACTGAAGTGGGAAAGCTGGGTTTACATCCAGCTCTTGGGCTGACCGGCACTACGTTCCTGCTTCTGACTTCAAATGTTTGATTTTGAAACAGCTGCAGAAAAAAAAACTATCTCTGACTAAATGAGGCTGTGCTTTTATTTTTTTGATTTTGTAGTTAGATTAGCATTGTTAATTACAGGCTTGCCAAAATTATCAAAGTCAGCAGTGAGGTTACTCAAATGGGTTCAGGGAGGACTTTGGATTTAAGTGTCTCCCCTGAGGAAGTCAGGCAGCAAGGAGGGCAGCCTGAGTGGGGAATCACACAGACTGAGCATGCACAGAAATTAGCAAACTAAAACTAGGTGGTTTTCCTCTCAGAAACAAAGCATTAGCTTACTAACTGAGAGTGAAAAACATAATGTGTGACAAGAGAGGCAGGTTAATTAGTATGGTAATGTAATGAAAATCTGCTTCCATTCATAAATATTGATCGTGCTCAGAAGAGCTTATCTTATTTACAAAAATGACATCCCAATCTGCTGACAGATACATTTTTCTCCCAAAATGCTGACCACTGTTCTGCATCCACATCTCCATATGCTAGCTGCTCCACAGCTGGATGCTCTCTGAAGCAGAAAGCCACACTGGAGTTCTGTGCCTGCAGATCCCATTGGGCTGAGGGACCCTGTATCCTCAGGGCAGCTGCTGTGCACGCTCCTGAACACGACTAACAGACAAACTGTACCACAGAAACACATATGAGGATATATTCTACAGCAGTCTCCAACTGCTATTTTGACATATATGATCACACCACTGCAAGTATATTATGGGTTAAAGAAGAGCAGTGAGAGAAAAAGCAACAGCAAAAAAATGACAAGCCCTTGACTTAGATCTTACATCTGGGGATGAAAACCCTTAGCACTGAGCAACCTGAAACTAAAAACTTCCACATAACAGGATTCATGCTTCTTGTCTTCTGATTATACTCCAAAGGAGAATGATAAAAGATTCTGCTCTCTTCTGATACTTTGAAAGTTAATAAAGATGTTTCAGTAATCTCTCAGTTTGACCTCTACACGTGAAGTTTTGAAGTTTTGCCATTGTCAGAAGTAGTTTTGTTTTTCAATAGCTCAGTAAAATCAATATTAAAAAAAGAGGCAATAAAGGATTAAAACGCTTTTTTTATTTTGTGTTTACCAGTCTGGGATTAAAACTGATAGAAATAGGAGGAGTGCTGAGAATACTCAATTCCCAATTGTCTTTGAAGGTGGTGGAAAGAAATCAGAGTCTTCCAGCTGACAGGACTTTGTACATGCAGTACTTTGATATATAAGGCAAAATTAAAGGATTGTTAAATCCATTTTAGATGAAGCTGCAATCTGACAGGAAGCTATGCAAGTGTGTATAGGATATCAAATCAGGGGGGTTGTTGGTTTTCAGAGTTCAAGGAGTTTCATTTCCATGGACCTTAGCTCCAGGTAAAACCTGAGTAAGGTTAGAGAATGCAGTCCTTAAGTACTGGATGTTGAGAGGTAAAAGTAACAGCTGCCACTGGCTGCTTCAAAGGTGGTTGTTGTACACTCAGGGAAGTACAAGGGTGAGATGATTTGTTTAGGATGTTTTTGTTGCATCTTCCAGACTTATGGAAAGTTGTTCTCAACTCAATTTTCTGGGTCACTATATTAAAATTTCACGTAGAAAGACGTAGCAAACTACATACAAAATCAGACAAGGTGGTGAATAAGAGCTATCAACTTTTAGATGCATGCCAATAAAACAGACTGAAATGGGAGAGTTTTCCCATTGTACTTAAAGAGAAATATTTACTGTTTGTATAGAAAATAATAAGCACCCTGTTAGATTTAGCAGATTCCGTGTTAAAACTGACTTTTGGCAGAGCTGTTTTCCACAAGAGGCAGACACAGACAGCTTTAGTTCAAGAGCCAGTGGCTGTGTTTTACCTTTTGGGAGAAAGAAGGAGTTTTCTTGAGCATGCTTATTAATTTCTTGTCAATATTACTTCTGGTTACCAGATACTTACTGTTATTTCCACTGTCCTCAGTTTTGCAAGCATTTTGCAAATGAACCACAAATGCTGAAAACATTTCATTTTACCGTACGTGAGTTCTTCCATATTGTTTGCCAAAATGGCATTGTAATTCTAATAGCATTGAACAAAAAATCATTTTTAATCTATGTATATCTAAAACCTCGATTTCCTTATAGAAATAGAAACAACATGCCTTTTTATAACTCAAGGGCTTTTCTCCTTTACAGCATTTAACTTAATTTTTTTGAAATGTTCTCTTAAGGAGAATGATGAAATGCACATCACCTTCAACAGATGTCCATTTTCTGCACTGGAGATCTCTGTATTAATTTGCAAACTGGCTTTTTGAGCAACACTCAGTGTCCTGCTCGCCTCTGCTGCTCTGTATCTACCCATCACAGCCCTGATGCACTTTAATATATGTGCTGTTTGTGACTGCTCCTTGTTTGTAGTCCCAGATGCCAGCACTGTCACACTGCAATACAGGCAAACCTGAAAAACACACTGGCAAGAATCAGGCCACAGGCTGAAGTGTCAAATGTATGTATCAGCAGATATGATGTCAGTACTATTAGATCAAAGGACAAAGAGAAAGGTGTATTCATGTACCAGGAGAAGGGATGAAGAACACAAAGTTCACTTCATCATCACCTCCGCTTCTATCAAATCTCTGCCCCTGCTTGGTATAGCTGACCTTTAAACACTGCAGTGGGAGATCTGCATCTGTGCCAAGAGAAAAGCTAATCAGAGGATTCTTCCCTGCTCCCATCAAATTCCTTTTTTAATCTGCAGTTCAGGCAGCCTATCACTCCTCCTCTCAGGCAGCATTACATCTGGGTGATGGATCAGCTCAGGAGAGCAGTCTGCCAGCCTCCCCAAACAAGAAACTGCCACTTGCACAGGGCCTGCTTTTCTCCTCGGGTAGATGGGACAGTTCAGTCTCTTGTTACCTGTGTTTTGTTCACTCTTTCATACTTGTTATCTCAGTGGCAGAATTTGCTTTGGTCTTTGGTAGAAGTGAACCAGAGGCCAGAACACTCCAGTCACTAAAAACAGGCGTCTTACAGGGGACTAGAAAGCACACCTGGGTCCCTTAAAGCTTTTCATTATTATTTTGCCTTCATTTTCATAATTTCAAATAGTGTTTATATTCAGAGATAATTTTGAAGTGTCCTAGAAGACTCTTTGAAAATGTTTCCATACAATCAAATATTTCAACTAGATTTGCAATTTAATCACAACATTTAAAATGAAAAGGTATTTCAAAGCAAAACCTAAATGTGTCAAGTCTGAAAGTATATAATCTTCATATTTTGAAATATTTTTTCAAAATTGCTGCATTTTAATATGGAATTCCCATTAATTACCAGCTTTTTCTAAAAAAAGGGTTTGAAGATTTTTTTTTTTAAGCAAAGCTCACAAAGAAAGACTTAGACTACAGAGGGAATCTTAACCCAAATCTTTTTTCATCCTGCAATATATTCTAGGGGTTTTTTTCAATGTTACATAATCAATATTCAGACTTAGAAGGATTTGATGCAGTATATGAGGAACATAAGGCACTGCAGCCTAAAATAACCTCCATCAGAAGAATGTTTAACGTGACCCTTGGTGCTCATCAAAATCCTTCAGCAGCTGAGTGTTCATTTCATATGTGGGAAGTGTCCAATATCATAGCCAAAGTGGGCGGCTAATGGGGTTTGGGGGCTTTTTTACTATGTAACTAGGACTATTCTGCTTCCTCCACATGCCTGAATACAGCTCCCATTTAAACCTGAGACACTGGTGTGTGCAATTCCTGTGCAGCTGTGGCAGTGCCAAGATGGGAACCACGGGATCCCAAATTCCTTGCCACTGGCTGAGCTTTTCCCAGACCAGTGCTGGCCACAAAGCCCCACTGATGCTCCTGGGAAGTGTGGCTGACACCCCAAGCCTGTCACCTTTTACCAGCAGGTAGAACCTCCAGGCTAAGAGCACAGAGTATTTCATGAACTCAGCAGAGAGAAAACCTAGGAACACAGGAAAGAAGATATTTAGTTGCTACTACCTCTGGAAATGTTCTCGCCCCAGAGCTGGGATGGTGTTCAAGTCCTTCCATCTCACTGATGTTTTGTGCCTCACTGAATTTCTGTACGTGCTTCTGAATTGTATTTCTTTGGCATGTCTTAAATCAGTTTCTGAAGGAAGGCCCGTAACTTCCAAATGCTGATTCAGAAGGGAAATTGGTAAGAGATCTCACTGCTCAAGCCCATTTACGGAGGTCACTGCCCTATGAAGATACTGTTTGTTTCTTAAATTCCAGTGTGAGCAGTGAGTCAGTGACATAGCAATTTACCTTAGGAAATTAACATTTCCTATTCAAAGAGGGGGAAAAACTATCTTCTTTCTCAAGACTTGTTGTTTCTATTAGAGAATTCTTCATTTTCAGATTAAAACAGAAACTGCAGAAAAGCTCTCTTGATATTTTAAGCAGTACTTCTAATTTCCATACCAAATTAACTGTTGGATCAACCTTTGTGAGATAAACTTCCATTTTTATAATATCCAACTCAGTCTGTTGTGTTTATATACAAAACATTTCATAATCTACTCTTCAAGCATTCTTGATCTTTTAAAAACAGATTCAAAAACTCCCCTCAAATACAGGATATGCCTCATTAAAACTGCTGTACAAAGCATAAGAAAATGCAACATAATGCATGTCTCTAAATAACCAGCAGTCAGCTCTCAAGGTACAAATCAAATCACTTCTGTCATCTAAAAATTAGGCATCCACACTAAACTAATCATTTAGTCAAAGAAGAAACAGGCACTTTATGTAATCAAGAGAAATCTTCAGAAAATCTTTATCTTGGGTTGAGAGTCAATAGGATAGATAAGGTTTTAAATTGAAAAAAGACCAACACAGTAAAAGCTCAGAATACCAGCTTGAATTTAACTGTGAAAGAAGACAAAACAAGCAAACCTCAGAGGAGTGATACTGGTGGGTGGGGAGTACAGGCCTGTATTATGAGTGCAGGTTTTAAACTGAGAACATAAGAAAATGCTTCAACTGGAAATAACACAAATATCAATGGCTTGTTTTATTTAAAAATGGACTTAGAGGCTAGTCCTGTAACATCAAAGTCATTTCATTATTATCACCACTGGACTTGCTGGCTGCAGTAATAAAGTCCATTCTTATGTGACTGCAGATCTGGCTACACAAATACACAGGTCTTTGTGGTCCAGATTCAGAAACTTACTTCATAAATTTCTGCAATCAAGTGAAATATTGTGACAGGAAAATTAAACACTGATGGTTTAATCAATATGGCAACAGCAGCATATTTATCACTGAGCCACAGAACAACATTAACAAAGGATGTATGTGAGTAGGCAATACCACTGTGCTGATTCAAATTTCTGCTCCCTGATTATTTTGAGAATGCAGTATCATCTCTTTTGATAGGTTGTTCTGCCTTCACTTTCAAATGACTGTGATCAAATTCAGCTTTGGTGCACACTAATACCATCAGCCCAGCTCAACAGCTGCTCTGAAGCCTGCCAAGTGAGTGGAACATGTTCAGCTGGAGCACTGACAGGATAGAGCTGAGACACTGCTTTTTATAGGAGACTCACTGAAGCTGAACTTGTGATTGGAGTCAGGAAAACCTACATTTTCTTAAAAACACTTTTTCCTTAATTTGGAGAGAATTAAACTTCAGCATTCATTACACAGGTGATTTCACAGCATATATCTTCAAGTGCAACAAGCTACCTTTATAAAATGAAAAGGAAATAGTCATAAATCTTCCTTATGTCATAAATATATTTTAGAAGAGCAGTAAAGAACACCCCTGTTTTCATACATGAAAGCAATGGAAGAAGGAAAGATCTGGACTACTGACTGTACTGTGTGTGAGATCCAGGCATGTGATGCCAGACTCCTCCAAGAATTAGGATGGCTGAGTAACCAGTAAACTCCCTGGTGATTCAGGCAGATTAGCATCACTTGTTTCAGCCTCAGGAATAAATCAGGAAACTGGGAGAAAGCTGTGAGCCAGGAATTTCCTTGTGGTCGCAGTGTCTGCATTAACTTTTTATAAATTTTGTTTACATATGTTTTAACAAGTTATTTGGAGCAGTAAATATAATAAAATATAAAAAATAACTAATGAAGATTTGCAAAAGGATGTCATGATACTAGATGACTAAACTGTAACAGAGATGAAAGTCAGTCTAGAGAGATTAAAAGTGAGTCATTTTGTGAGGAAATAGCCAATAGTTTCTGTGATTCTAGGAAATACCTTGACTGTATGTATTAGCATGCCCAGTTCTGCCCTCCCACCTCATGGGGCTGCAAGGTGCTGGAAAAGGTACAGGGAAGGGAGCAAGGTGATCTTTTTGTGGCTTGCAAATAAGGAAAATTTTAAAAGACCAGAAATACTGCGAAAACAACTCAAAAAAATGAAAGAATAAGTGGCATGGAGAAGGAAAATGGGGACTGGTGTTCATTTTCTCTTCTGATACCAGAATTCAGAGACAGCAGAAGAAAAGATCATGTGGGGGTTTCACAGACACTTCTCTACACAACACATAGTCAGGGTGTGAAAGTCTTTGCCACAGGATGCTTGAGAAGTCAGAGGTTTGCAGTGGGCTCAGACCCACACCTGGACTGCTCCACAGGCAGAAACAAAGCACACTGAGAATGCAAAAAAAGGGTTTTTTCCTTAGCTTTTGTTCCCCTAGACAAAGCCTAGGGGTTGCCAGCATCTGAGCTGGTTCTCACCTCTCAAAGCTCGCCAGCTAAACAAGGTATTGTGTATTTAACAATGCGGGCAGTCTTACTTGATCACTGTTCTTTGCTCTGTCATCTGGTGCCCACAAGCCACCCAGCTCCCTGGGTGTCACAGCTACACCTAGAAAGTAAAAAACTGCTTTCACAGTCGTATTTCAAAAGCCTGGTGTGCCATCTCCCTCACCACCAGCCTTCTCTGGTACAGTCACTGTTCTGTGCCTTTTTTTACAACATTTTTCTTAGTTGTTCAGCTTTTAAAGCATTTGACCTACACCTGTTTTCTCTTAGTACTCCACAGCCAGGTACATGGCAGCCATGGTGTGGCATTTCAATACTTAGATTATTTTCAGTAGCAGAGATGAAGCCCATTTCTGCAACAGCACACATGACTGGCTTTTGGAGGTGTATTCCATAACCTCTAAGTTGTAAGGGAATTGCTGTGTTGGCTCTTGTATCAGTGCAGGAGACAAACAAAGAAAGAACGTGGGGCCTCCCCTGCACACGTGCAGATCACACCTCTCATTTAAGAACCCCCTAATGAAATGCAATCATGCTTGGCAACTTTCTCCTAAGTTACAGGAATTTTATACTGGATTGCATCTTGAATTAACCTGTCATCCAACTCCAAACCTTGCAGAGAACAGAAAACCATGCTGTGGAACACTTCCCTGGCTAAAGGCTGGGCACCTGTCCCAAAGGGGTCAAGTGATACATTAGGATTTTCACTGAGAAACATAAATTCTGTAATAAATAAAGGGATAATAGAAATAGCAAGGATCCAAAGGCAACTCATCTCCTTTTATCTGTCCTGCCCTTCTGGCAGAATCAGGCTCCCTGCTTTGGGTAGCACTTTTAGCTAGACCTGATTTCTACAGCACATGCATTTTCCATGGCCCCATGCTCAGCTCCTGTTTGCCATGTCTCAGTTCTGAAGTATGTGCATGTTGAAGTACATATGCTTCTGAAAACCACAACTAGTCAGATCCAAGTCTCTCTATACCATTTTCTCTGAGAAATTAAAGCAGGAGTGCAGTGCTCCATTATATCAATTTAAAAATACATCTATTCTCAGCTTAATATGGTTTGGGCCACTAAAACCCAAATATGCTTTCAGTTGGAACTGCTCTAATGCATTTAAAAGCTATTACGTCTACATACATTTAATTGGTATTAAACATTTCCCAAAACAGCTACCATATTTCTCTCTCTTACATGATGCTGTTGGAAATGATTGAATTTTTCTTAAAAATGAGATAAATCTGTTTATCTCCACAAAGCCCCTTTGTGGCCCCTTGCTTAGCTGTTAATGTTTTTTTTTAATTTTTGTTCTGTTTCACCTCAGATGGGCTCACAGTTGATGGATGCAGTACAAGTACCATCTAATTAATTTGCTGGAGAGTTTAGGAGTTGATAAATACAGTTTATCAAAAAGCCATCAATCAAGCTCTTGCTTAGAGATACTGGTAAGGGCATTAAACCAATGTAAGCAGCTTTTAAATAAGATACTTAGTTCTGCTAGATATCCAGAAGATAACATGAAGTAAAAGCTTGAAGTTACTGAAGTTAATTTTAAATAGCAACCCACAATATAACCCCCAGTAAAGTGACATTTGGAACAACTAATTCAACAATAGGAGGTGGCACTGTGTACAGTCTCTCTTTGGAAATAAGTTTTCTACACTGTAGGCAGCACATTGAGTCACAGCATAAATACAAATAGAAATATGTATACACATATATAAATATAAATATGTATTCACACATGCAGCAAGATCAGCCTGTGGGTTTTCCAGGCAGTGAATCTGTGCAGCCATCAGTCTCTCCAGTCACACACCCACACTCATGGGCAGCCAGTCCTTGCATTTGGGACACAAATTCACATCTATGAAAGGAAACCAATCCTGGATTTTAGGTTTATGTCCTCTAAAATGAATCATGATTTGGGTATTTCAGCTGGACTCAGAAATTCAGTCAAGTTATTTGATCTTCAGGGATCACCTGTTCTTTCTAATAATGAAGTCACTTCAGGATGGCTGAGCTTCAGTATTAAAAATCAGAAAAGCTTGCAACTTGGAGATTGTGTTTCAGCTGTCAATTGATTTTGCAGCATGGTCAAAATCAGATACTCTTGTAGATCAAAGAATAACAACTATTCTTATTCTGTAATCCCATGACCATGAAGAGAAATGTAAATGCAATACCCTACTTTTACTTTAGATCTTTGCCCATTTTTCTTTCATTATCTCTAGATCACTCAAGATTAATTATTAATTCTGAGCCAAATAATTCTACTAAGTAAATTTTCAGCTGCAGAATGAATTCATTGATTTTTTCCCCATTTTTGCATTACTGCACACAAAAGCACCAAAAGCTAAAAAACCCCACAAAAATCACTAATGTGCTCCTTCCAGGCACTTGAGATAATCTTGCTGTGAATTTCTGACTTTAGCATTCCAGCAGTGTTCCAAGCTCCAGTTCAAATGACTTTAGGTCAGTGCATATTTAGTCATATTTGCAGGACTGATTGTCCAGCATAGGAAAATCTCCCCCCGGTTGTATTTGCAGATCTCTTAAGAGCTGAAGAGGGATCATTCATAAGCACTAAGGAAGCACATCCTTTAGAAATGAATCCCAGTCTCCAGTGTATGCAGGGCTTCATCAGCATACAGGCAGGAGCTGGGCTCCTGATGCTTGTGGTCCTTCCCAGCTGGGAATATTCAATGGTTCTGCCACGGGGCTCCAGGCTGTGTCAGAGTCCCACTGTCCCCCAGCAGATCACTGCACAGCTCACAGACTTCCCCAGGCACAAAGCTGGCAAATGACTGGTGCTGACAAGGTGGCTCCTGTCCTTTGGGCAGCACTAACACTCCCAGAAACACACATTTAGTCAAGTTGCCACTGAACACCTGGGTGGAAGGGCTTACACTGGTTTCTCAAATTACAATTCCACACCATCTAATTTCTATGCAATGAAATGCTATACAAGTACAAAGCCCTCTGTCTTACCACATACCATTATAGGAAAATGGAGTACATTTACCCAAGGTCACTTACTTTCCTGAAATGCCAGCCTTTAACATTTCTTGACATCTGCCAGCAAAGGGAGTGTTCAGTGGCAAGTCACTTACACCATCTATTCCAGGAAAAGTGCAGTTCCATCAAACATACCTCCACAAGCCTGCTGGTATGTTCTCGAAATATAGCAGCATATTCCTTTATTTCTTTCTCTCTTCCATTTTTAGCAGCTTCAATGAGAACTAGCAGTGGAACAGTGGTGTCCAAGAAGGAGTCTGAGATGTGATCTATAATGGCTTTCCTGAGCTGCAAAAAAAGCAGTGCATCAGTACCTGCTAATGGGAGCATTCATTAAAGCCTGCTGTAATTACTGTCCAGTCCTGTTTATAACACAAACACATACACACTGTATTCCTGCACTGTTTGCACCACAGGTCTGAAACCTGTGGCAGCTACAATTTATGTATTACACAGAAAATTATATTTAATTGTGAGAACAACTTCAATATGCCACTAGGTAAATATGCCTGTCTGTAAGTGTTTGTACAGATAAACACTACAACATGTACTGGTTCTCTTGAAATCAAGGGAGCCAAACAAATATTCTCCTTCCTTGATGAATAGGCTACTTAAGTGATTCCACATGTGAAAAATTAGTTAGCCCAGACCTCATATCTCCTGGGTATTCTCCCTTGTAATTCAGATGCCAAGGGAGTAGGCTATTTAATTTTACAAAGAAAATACTAATTTAATCATGTTTGTACTCACAAAATAGCTACATCCCATGATTTCATAATTGCAAAATTACCCCAGTATTTTCTTCCTGGGAAAGCCACCGACAAGGTCTGGCTTGCAGAATGGCAGCCTTCATGGTAATTATGTCAATGAGATTACTGATTGTGCCCCCTGATAATGTATTAATAGAGCAAGATGATCTATAAATGAGGCTGGAGTTCAATTTTCTCTGCTTAAATTAATTGTTCTTGAACTTCTAACTTAAATTATTGAAGAAGTCTAACATTGTGCTGTAAATTACCTGTCTTAAATTAGCCTCACAGAAGCTTGTAACCAATCACTGGGACATGACTTCAGAGGTTTTTTTGCATGTTACCTACAAGTGTCAGCTGTTCATTTAGAGCATGCAGCACTACAACAAACATACCAACTGGAACAATACATGAAATGCAGCTTAATTATGGAATGCACTGAATTGCCTACTCCAAATCCAGTGTTTTTACAATACATAAAAATGATACTGATTGGAACAGAAAAGGACACTAAATGTGTTTAAGCTCATCACACTGTTCCAAAGCACTGTTTTCACTTGGCATTTTGTTCCAATGTATCTGTGTGCAAACTCAGTAGAAGTACCAGGGTCTCCCACTAGTACCAGCAGTTCTCCTACCAGGAGGAAAACAAAAAAAGCACACTCCTTTTGCTGCTGCTGTGTTTGTTAAGCAGGGCAGTGACCATGCACAGCATGAACAGCAGTGCACCTTATCAGACAAGATCTGGATGTGAATTCCACCACTAGCTTTTGGATAGCCTCAGCACCTGAAGTCAGCTCTCCTTGAGCCACCAGAGGGACAGACAAACCTTCCAAACAATACAGGCAATTTATGTCTGGAATGGTTTCTTTGTCTTCTAACCTACTGTAGCCTATCACATCAGGATAGACTGTCTGGATACACTCTGTGTTCTGCAAAGTAATTTACAAAGACAGAGACTGGGGGATTCCAATACAAAATTGGATTTCTTACATTCTCAGCTTTATTCAGGATGGAATTTAAAAAAAAATGCTACTGGAAAGTAGAAAGCAGAAGTTTTTTACTAGAAATAAAATACATCAAACTTTCAGTCCTGCCAAGTTACCTAAGATTTCTCTGTTGTAAAGGCTCCACTAAAGAAAACAGATATTCTTCCTGCTTAAAATTAGGTACATGAATGTGACCTTGAAGAGTCACAGTTTAAAAATAAAAGATTTCACTTTACAAAAAGCAACAAGAAAGCGTTGTGGAACCATCATATCCGTGGCTGAGGATTCATTATCTCCACAGAAACACTCTGGAGTTCTGTGCAGCCCAGGCTGCAGGACCTTAGCTGGCTGTCACTGCAAGCACCTCGGGCACGTTTGTGGGGAGCTCCAGATACCCGACTGCAAACCAGCAGCCTCGTTTTCTCTCTCACTGCATAATTCTTTGCTATAGCTTTTCACTGCTTTTCTTGGCTTAAATAGCCTTTCACACAGAAATTATCATTACTATTTCATTCTAAGAAATGCTCTACCCTGCAATTGTGCAGCAAATTGCATCTTCTTCAAAAAAAACCAAAGATAATGCTGTGTCTTTGCTGAACACAAACAAGTTTGAAATCATGTTCCTGTTGCAGCTCTGCAAAGGAATACATGAAGTTGCACAGGATGGCTTGTGTAGCATTAAAGGACAAAGAAATACAACATAGAAAAAGAAGGAAAAGACAAAAAAAAAGGAATATATGAGGCAATATCCATTTATTTTCATGTTAATCCTAACAAGCATTTCTTCCATGACTCAGTAAGTCTGTTTCTGACTCTGGCCACCTGTAGGGCAAAATGCTGAAAGCTAAGTAGCCAGAAGGGAGGTGTATAAACAAAGAACAGCACCGGCAGTAGCAGCACACAATGCCAGGGAAGTTATGGCGCTATAATTAAAATTTTTCTCTTATTTTTAAGTGAAAGAGACCATCAGAAGAGGGGAAGCAGGGGGAGGATGACAAATTGTTTTCTTCTTAAGATGCAAGGTCTTACCCTTTGAGCAGACTGCTACAGAAGCATGGGGAATTTTTGTTTTGATATCAAAATGCATTAAAAAATAGCACAGGAGCATGTTGTTTATAAAACATGGGGCATAAGGTTGTCTAAAACAGTGGAGGGTAGAGAAAAAAAATGCCAGCAGCTGTTTGCAACACTATTCAACATCAGTACTG